>CM039680.1:152398793-152549425 GCA_022537955.1 Schmidtea mediterranea | reverse complement strand
AATTGATCCTGGCTTCTCTTGCTCTAACTTCTGATCTCCTTTCTTTGGTTTGATTCTAGTCTTGGTTCTGCATTTAAATTCCTTATCATTCCTCTTTCTCGCTCTTGTACGTTTTCTCGTTCCTTCCGGGAAATTATTTTTTGTTCTAGTTCGTTTTTCCCCACTTTCTCTCATCATTTTCAGTTTTTAGGTCTCTGACTAATTCTTCTTCTGCTGTTAGAGCAATTTCTTATTGTACCGTTCTTTGTCTCCATAATTCTACTTCCTCACTTATTATTTTTTCATTGACTCTGGTTGATCTTTGGTTGCTGATTTCGCTCTTCCAGCCTCTTTTACAATTTCTTTTGTCTCATTTGGGATTCATAATTGTTTCAAATATTAAATAATCGGTTATTCTCTCTTTTCACTCAATCTCTAAAATTTTATCATAATTTTACATTCATCTGTTATTTTGTGGTTTTGAGTTTTTTTATAATTTTGTTTTTCGTTATCTCTATTTACACTTTTCTACACATTGTTTCCTTTTTAATTACTGATCAGCGAAAACGGAATCCTTGATACCGGCCCGTTGATCGGCCTTTCTACATCTGCGGCATATATGACTTTTTATCCCGGCATGCTTACATGTGACCAATGTCCACAAGGCATTATAAATTTTCTAACATGTTTCTGCCAACATGTCACACATTGATACTGCCCTCCAAAATAGCTCTTTTATATTGATTTTTCGCCGATTTTCTTAGGTTTTTCTTGATATCGCTTAATTGGTCGGATTATGGCTTGTGTCGAATGCGTACCATTCTAAATTGTAGCCAATCTTTCTTTGATTATTTCTTCATCTTTTGAGTACTCTACTCCTGGATAATAGCATTACTGGTTCTCGTTTTTGGCGGTCTAAAATACTTCCACTGCTGGTTGTAATTATATTTCGATATCTCTTTGATTCTTTTTCTTGTTTATACATACACTTTCCTTTATGTTTTAGTTGTTTGACATTTGATCTGGTATTGCGCTTGTTGATTTTTACACCTTCGCACATTATCCTCTGGCTGTTTGGCATATCCTTGACTCGGCAATTCTGCCGCTCTTGGATTTCCTTTTGAAAGTTTTAATTCTCTTTTCGTGTTCTGTTTATAGTCTCTTTTTCCCATATTAATTCGTTGATCTTCGAATTCTTTATTAATTCGTTATCTTTTCTCACCTCCCTTTTCATCTCTGGTCTATTTCCGATTGTCGAAAGTCCTTCTGATTATTCATCGCTTGGTTCCTTACATCAAAATATTGATTTTCTAAATGGGCAGGTTGGAATTTCCCGGGTGGTTCTCGTTTAGCTGTCTCTCCCTTTTCCCATTTTTGCGAGTTTTCCTTTACAATAGATACAGGTAACTTCATCTGTAGTTCTGATGTTCCGTTAAAGTAAAATCCTGTGCAGCCCATTCTTTGCTTGTTGGTCGGTAAACTACTTTTTATCTTTTAACGTAGATATCTCTGTTCCTTCTCAGCTCCTCATTCTCACTCTCATTTGTGAGTAATTTGCTTTATGGTTTGCGTTGGCCGTCTTTGTTCCATCGTATTAGTCTTATATAGTATATAATTGCTGCTGCAAGTTTATTAATTTCTCTTCCTCTTCGTTTTTTTCCAAAAAGTCTCGTCCATATCGAATCTTGATCCTTCTCTATCTTGTATTGTTTATTTCTTTCGCTTGGATTCGCTTGCCATCTAAATGTCATTATTTTTGGGATTGTTTTGTTTTTCTGATTTTTCTGGTTATTTGTAATTTATTGATTTTTTATTGGTTTTGATTATTTATTTACATTTTATTTAACACTTCTCTCTCCCTTTACAACGTTCTTGTCTGGCCTCTCCTACTTCTAATTTTATATATAATTATCTTCTCGCAAGAATCCTTCTCCCTCTCAATCGTGTTGTGGATAGAAACGTGGTGTTCAATTTTGCTGGTATTCAAGTCGGAGTATGTTTAGGTCTTCCCATCTGTGGTTCATTTCCTGTTCTGATTGGGTTGCGATAGTCCTCTTGTCCTTTCATTGTATATATCATATTTTGTTTAAAAGGCCATGTAATAAGCCGTCGTAATCTCCTCTTTCCCTACTCTGATTTGAAGACACTTTGATGTGGGATGCCCGTTGCAGTCCCATCTCCATTCGGATATAATCTAATGCCCAATTTGTATCCATTTTCCCAACTGTGTATATGGTGGACGTTGTCTAGAATCTTTGTGTTCCATCTTTTGCTCCTGTAGCTTTTCTGCGATTCGGTCTATTTTCCAATAAATGGTGCTGTAAGATATTTTCTGGCTATAGAATTGTTGGTTTCTAGTTCCTTTATGTTGTGGTCATCTGGTTGATTTCTTTTCCATTTCGACATTTTCTTGAGTGTGTCTCCCTTGGCTTTTCTCGGAAAATCTTTCTGGACTCAGTATTCTCTTATTATTGCTTTTGTGCATCATTTTCTGTCTAGGCTTTACTCCCATGCCAACATTCCTATCGTTTCATCAAATTTCGGGTATTTCGATGCTATTTTCCATCATGTGTTTTTGCCATTTCCGCCAATTGGTAGGCGTTTGACAAATTGAATAATTCTAACGGGGCATTTGACTGGTTTGCCCGCTACATCGTTCCAATGTTCTTTAATTTGCTTTATCTTTTTTGTCGCAGTTGTTTACGCATATCCCTTTCATATAGATCAACATATTTGTTCTCTTTGGATTCGGTGTTCCATTCTATCTTTATCATTCTCGATGACTCCACCAGAATTCGCATTTCTCTTCTCTCTTTGGTGCATACTTTGTGATCGTCTTTAAGTCTTTTCGTTATGGATGGTTGACATTTTCGCATAATATCTCGTTATATTTCGCATCCATGCGCAAAACGTGACTTTCTGCTTCCTTCATAAGTCCTTTCCATTCACATTCTTTTTTACTCGACAATTGAATAGTAGTTATGATTCTTATGGTGGCTTTCATCCATTGCTTGTAGGGTCTTCATCTCTTTCTAATATTCGTCGCATCCACGGGCTTTTATTGTTTGTGTTTCTATCACTTCTATCGCCCCTCCTCATACACCTCTGGCATATTCTGCATCCGCATTTCGTCTTGTCTCGCTCAATCAGTAATTCTACATTTACAACACTTACTTTCCTTTGATACGTTTTTCCCCACCAATTTTTCTAATCTTATTTTTCATTATTCGTTCTCGTAGTCGGATTGGATTTCTCGCTTCCTAATTCTCTCGAGATTGTTGCATAATCTACAAAATTTGATTACTTTGACGTTGCTTTACTTCTATCGCTTTATTATACATATTTACACCAAGTTACGCTTATTTTACTCTACTGTGAAATCGTCTGGTGAATTCTGGCATGGATGCTATCCATTCCACCCAACTTGCTGGATCTACGTGTTGTTGGTTATTACGTAGTCTTCTAATTTCGTCAGCTTGCCATCTAACTTGATCCGCTAATTGTTATTCATTCTTCTGTAATTGTAGTATTGTTCTCTGTGTTCTTCTAGCTTATAGCTTGTGTAGACCTCTGTTCACACTTCTGTTAATACTAGATGAGGTATTTGTTCCACTGAGTTTGCGCATTGTTTGTTATTAGTGTCATTAATTCACATTGTCGTCTCCCGTTGCCTCGACTCCTTCGATTCTTGATATTCCTTGATTCATTCTACAATCTCTATAGGTACATTGCAGCTGCTGGTTGTTGTATTCTTCTGCGAATGGTGGTATTCTCACTTGATTTGGTTGATTTACATTATTCGGATTCATCTGTTGGTTATAATACATCATTAATTCATCGCATTCATTTCTGTTTGCTTACTATTTCTAACACATTTTCGCTACATCATTCCTATAAATATTACATAACCTACTACTATTATACTACATAATATTTTACACATATAACAACGTCTCTTCTCGTTTTACACCATCGTCTCCGGGGACATCTATACGCAATGTCCGTATATCCCGTATTTCTCAATTCATTACTCTGCGTTATACATCAGGATTCGTTGGAACATTGTTGTGCTTCGAAGATGGGCGGTTCTTTAACCCAAGAGTCCGCCTGTACTAGAATTTCTTATGATTTCATTATTCCTCAGTTTTCTGCATCATATGTCCTAATTCGATCTCATAGTTGAATTCCTACTGCTGGCCATAATCTTCTCTTCGCTGACTTCTTTCTGCATTTGGTAGTCCTTACTAATTGAATTATTATTAGCATTACTATGCTGCTTATACTGCTGTTGTTATCCAGATCAATTTTAATCCTGTAATCTTTCGTTGGCTGCCATGGTTGATTTTTCCTTTGCAATGATTGTCTCCATTATTCCAATTCTTTTGGTGTTACATTCTTTAAGTGCTTCTGAGTTGTAATGCTTTCATGAATTGAAAGGTGGCTAGGTCATTCATTTGATCATCCTGTTTCAGTTTATCGTATTCTTGGTTCTTCTCTTAGAATTGTTTTATAGGTTGATCCTGTCGCATTTGATTTGATTGATTCCTTGTTATCATTCTCCAATGTCCATGAGTCCTTTTTGATATTTATTACAATTCCCAGTTTCCTTTTTCATTGGTTATGCGATACTTTTGGTTCTTTATAGTTTTGCTTATCTCACATTGGATTCTTTTGTTACTGGTTCGTTTCCTAGCTTCGATATATCAGTTTTCGTGATAAGGTTTTTCACCTGTATTTCTCAATTACTTTTCCTCTTCATTTGCTGCATTTGACTCTATGTTTATTATTACTGCTTACTTTACTCTGATCTGTCGTTGAATACGGTTTCCTCTTGTTTCCTTTTCCGACGTTTTGTCTATAGTTGATTCTAGTTAACGTTTCTGGTTATTGATTTCCAGTAATCATTCTCTTCCTTTTCTGACGATGTACTATATTACTTTCCACGTTTTCTTTTTGTCGAATACGGTATTTTTTGGTTTTTGATATCATCATTGATTGACATTTGATTCTCTCATTTACCGTTCCGTCTTTTTAGTCTTCGAAAATATACAAACTTTTGTAATGGGTTCTTTGCCCATATTTTCACTATTACTTCTTCTCCACTCTTTGGTCTGCTTCTACTTTTATCGTTATTTCTTTATTTTCTCGTGCTCGGTCGTTGATAAGGTTCTTCTTTGGTGTTGTGAATTTTTTCTCCTAGGGTTTTGGCTAGTTGCACGTTATTATTATATCATTGTTGGAATATTATATATCTGCATTTTTCCTTCTAGGCTATCCCATTCACTTTCTTTCCTGCTTTCATTGTTCATTCTTCCAACAATCGATAATTTTGTTTTGTATAACATACTTTTTCAATCGTTTCCTATATCCTCTGTTTATTATTCGCAATTTGCCTATCCCTGGCTTACCTGGGGATTTTTACGTTCTATCTTCTGTAGCATCTCTACATACATCTTTGGTGGTTTGGACATGATGATGAGTTTTCGGACCGTTATTTTCTATCTTTCCTGGTTTTTCCTATGAGTCGAATTTGACAACTTATGTTGTATTCTATCGTCAGTTGTAAGCTATTCCTTTGCTTTGCGCTTCCTTCTCATTATGTTCGTATTCTGAACGATTTTCTCTTTTGTGAGTTTTCGTTAGCTTCCGTTACTTGATGGACGTGGATTTATATCATTATTTTTGTAGCAGGGTCGGTCGGTTGATTTTTCCTTTGTTGTTAGTGGCTCATCCCCTTGTTTCGTTTCCTCGTTATTGCTTGTTGCTCGTTTCTCGAATAGTTCCGCGTGGATGATTCCTTTCTCTTGTTTGTGCCGGATTTATTTCGTCTCTAGTATTTGCATCATCTTGGTTTTTCTGTTGCACTTCTCCTTCTCATTATTATATCCCATCCGGGGTTTCCTTGAATGTCGTCCTCGAACAATTATTATTTCGGGGGGATTATTTCCTCGTAATACTTTATTATTCTTGCTTTTATTATCGTCCATTTCTTTATCTCTTGTTTGCTTGCCTTGGATTATTTTGCTTTCGATTCATCTGTGTATTTATCATCAAATAACTTTCTTTTCTATCTTCCGATTCGTATTGCTTCCTTTGATGGTTGTGTGAATTTTTAGTCCTTCCCACTTCAACCATTGCTTTTATTGTCTTTGGGAAGGGATAGTGAGCCGTATATCGTTCTTTCAATAGGACGTTTTCTGTTTTCTTACCATATAATTTACATTGAATACTTTGAAAAAGTTTTATTGGGTTGGGGGGGGGAACTTTCGTTAGGTCCATTTTCATCAGGTGGCTGCTGCTTCGTCTTTTTGGCGTGATAGCTTCCCATAATGTTTGGATTTGTTTTACACCATTCATCTCTTTCTTGGTTGCTCGCATTACTAGTTATAAATTTTATTGCACTTGCCTGCCTTGATTTCAGTGCATAGTGCTAGTACATTATTTTCTCCATTGTCTTTTTCTTTGACGTTGATCCGTTTTATTAGTTTCTCTCATGAAACTGTTTGTAGAGGCATCTGCTGCAACTGCGAACATTAATGGTGTTTGTCCCTCTTCGCTTGGTAGTTTTGAGGCGTGTCCATTTCTGCATAAGTTGATTATGTCTATTGTCTTTGAGTGTTTCTGTGTTGTACTGCCATATGTAAAGGTTACGTTCCTTCTAATCTGCCATAGTGAATATCATGGGTATACTTTCTTGATACGATCTATTTGGTGGGACTTATAGCTCCTTTGCATAATCATTTGCGATTTTTCCGCTTTGTTTACTATTCTCATCCATCCTCTTTCCTTCGACCCATTCTGGCATTATTTCTCTGATAAGCTTATCACTATTATATCCATCTTGTCTAACTTATCTTGAGTGCGTTTAGAGTTATTTTTAGTAGATTCATCTGGCTTAGGTTCCTCTTACGGTTATTATTCGATGTGCTTTCTATTTTCGGTTTCATTGTTATCCGTTTATGTCAGCTGTGAGTTTGTGATCTGGTTTGCCATTACCTCATTTTCTGGTTCTTCTTGTTATTTGTTCTAGGTATTGCTTTGCATCTTACTCACGTTCACGAAATAGGTCTTAGTGAGTGGGTTGTGATAGTTTAACTCGAGCATGTTTCTCGTTTACGTACAATAATCTCGTTACGGGTCCTTACCACATCTTGTAATTTTCTGGCTACTCCTGAGGTAATTTCTGGCGTTGCTATTACTTACCCCAATCTCCGACCTGAAAGTGATTGCTCACGCACGTCTCGCTTTTGTCATGTAACTCTTTGTAAGCTTCTCTTGATTAAACTAATATTCATACTGCTGTTTCCAGATCTCTTGCATCCGCTCTTTTGAATCCTGTTACAAATCCGTCAATTCCATATACTGGATATGGTGGTTGATTATTCTAGTCTATCGGCATGTACATTTCTCGGCCGTACATCAATTTGAATGGACTCATTTGTTTGCTGAATGTATTTGACCATTCTATAAGCCATAAGGCTAGATTTAATTATCTATCCCAATTCTTTTTGGTGTCTTGCTTACATTAATTTGACATCATTTCTATTGTATGCATTGAAATCGTTCGGTTGTCCATTTTGTTTGTGGATGGTACGGTGATGTTCTCAGCTTACGCAATTCTGAAGTTAATTCGTTACTTCTCTATTATTTCGCTCATAAAGGGTGGTCCCTGATCAGTTTAGATCTGTTTAGTGTTCCGTACATACAGCATATCTTTCCTCTACTTAGGATTCTCGCTATTGTTCTGGCTTTTTGATCTGGTTATGCGAATGCTTCTGGGAATTTTTGACCAATAATTCTGTTTACTACCTAATATGTAGATATTTCCATCTTTGGTTTGGGTAAGGTCCTGACTTACATACCATCGATCATTGTCATGTGTTTGGTGGAATTGGCAAGGGCTTTAACGGTGCTTCAATTTATTTCCTGTTGCTTTTTCTGGTTTGCCATATTAGGCAATTCTTTATCCATCCTTTTACGTCCTCTCCGATATATTGGCCAATAATATTTGAACCAATCTTGCTTCTGTCTTTTTTGCTGACATGGTGTCCTCAAGTTTTCATTCGTGGTATTGCATCAATACCTCTTTTCGTCTACTCTCTGGTAAGCACAATAAGTCGTTTCTCACCATCATTAGTAAATAACCACCCTTTCCATAGTGTATCGATGTCTGTGTTTTTCATATGCTCTTAATCTATTGTTGTTGCGGAAGAATTTTCATATCATTAGTTTCCATAAATTCGATTATTGTTTTAATTCCTCGTCTTTCCCTGTCATTTTCTCAGTTTTGTAAATCAATATCTTTTCTGCGATGATCATGCATATGCGTTCTTAGTCCTGATCATCAGTTCCTTCAAATAAAATTGACATCAATCTGCCGTTAGCCGTTGCTTTTCCTGATTGGAATTTTATATTACGGTGATATTCTTTGTAGCTGCATCGCCCATCTCATTAATCTCTAGGGGCTTTCTTTATGTTGGCCTAGCCATACTAATTGGTTGATGATCAGTCGTGATATATATTCTCGTGACCCCATAAATAAATATTTGAGTGTTAATAGCTTGGATTTATCGCTAATGCCTTCTCTTTTCAGCACCCCCCCAAGTAATTTCTCTTTCGTTTTCTGAAATGTTGACTATAATATCCCAATAAACCTCGTTCTCTTTTTCGTCATCCATTGTCCTAGGACTTGCTCAGACGCATATCCACTTGCGTCTGTTGCTAACAAAAACGGTTTTCTTAAATCTGGGATGTACGAGTATTGTGCTGATATTAGTTTATCTTCTGAGTGTTTCAAAAAGCTGTTTGTTGTTCCTCTTCCCATATAACGGGTATCTTTTTGGTTACTCTTGTATGGTTTCGCGATGGTTGCATTAACTCTTGATGAACTTTTCGATAATATCCACATAAGCCTTAGAATTCTTGCACTTGTGTTGACGTGTCTTGGTGCAGGGGCCAATTCTTTATCTTTTCGATGTTCCTTGGTCTTGGTTCTTTTGCTTTCGCCGACACAATGATGTCCAAAGAAGGTGGCTTATTTCCTTTGCCAAATCGCATTTTTGATGGTTTCAATCTTCAATTTCCATGTCTCAGCTTCGAACGAATACATTACGGAGATATCTTTTAAATGTTGCTGAAGAGTGGCTAGAATAATAGAAAATCATCAATATATTACCATCATTGTTTGATGCCGTTGAGTTACAAAAATTTCATACATCTCTGGAATGAAGCTGGTGCGTTTGGTTAGTCCAAAAGGCATTTTTCTTAATTGATATAGATTCTTTTCCAATTGTAAAGGCGTTTTCTCCCTGTCCTCCTCTTTTGACCTTTATTTGCCAATACCCAACTTTTAAATCTAGCATGTTAAAATAAGCTGCTCCGTGTACGTTTGGTAACATTTTCATTTATATCTTAGTTGGGTATGTTATTCCGTTTTGTTACCGCATTTGAGTCGTCGGTAATCTATACAGAACCGTTGTGTTCGTCTTTTTTCTTTTTACCCATGACCACTGGGAATTGCCATGGCGAACAACTGGTTCGATTACTCCTGCGCATCTAACATCTTTTACTTCTTTCTCTGCTTCTGATTTTTTGAGCTTTCCGCCAATCGATATGGCCGAGTTGTTATTGGGGTATCGTCTGTTAGTGGTATCGTGTGTTGCGTTACATCGCTACGAGATCTAAGTCGGATTGCCAAATATATCTTTAAATTCCATTAGCAGTTTTGTAGCTTGCTCTTTTCCGCTTCGTTTGTAGCTGACTGTTCGATTTCCATAATTTTTTCCTCAGTTCCTGCAGTTTTTGTTGTTGGGTTCATGTCCAATCATTGGTGTTAATTTTCCAGTCTTTCGTTTTTCATAGATAACTTATCTTTCTTCATTCGAAATTGTAATTGTGATTCGGAATTTCTATGTTATCTTTTACATACCACTATTTTCTCTGGCTAATGGCAAGTTCCTTTCTTTTTCTCAAATTTGTGTGATTAGTTCCGAAATCATTTTCTCCTCTAGTTTCTTTCATTTACTTTCACATAACAATCATTTGTGCGTCCTGGCACTACTATTTCTCTGAGCATCTCACTCGATTTTTAACATAATATTCGTCCGGTTTTATCTCTCAGCTTCCATTGATCCTAGATCTTATTATTATCTCTTTTTTAGTAATTTTGGCATGAGATCGCGTTGTCCAATTATACAATCTTGCGCTCAGTTTCCTGATGACTGCTATAATACGTTGTTGATCTTTACGTTTTTTATATTCTATTATCGACCAGGATTTTTTCCGATAACGCTACCGATTCTTTGCTGCAAAGTTATTACATCCATGGTTAGCTTCTTCATACCATGGCCACATTTTCCGGGTATTTTATCCATTTTTATAGCTGAAATGTTTTGCTCCTGCTATCAATCATTGGCTTTTATTTCTACTCCATTATCTCTATGCGGTATCGTTTAATGTTGGTCCAGCTAACGTTTGATAAACATAGCTATAGTTCGAATGTTTCTGATCCTGATCTACCACTGTCTTGATCTATTGGCTAGTTCTTGGCTACTAAAATCTGCCCATTTCGGTTCGTATGGTACTGTGATAAAATATTTCGCAAGTTGTTGATCTTGGTGTCGGTTACGTGTCTTCGACTTGGTGCGTTTCTCTTCTACTGATTTTGTTGCTTTCCTTAAACATTCATTATTACTGGTGGTGGGATGATTCATAATGTCCACATAATGTGTTCTTGTCTTTCGATTTCCCATTGTTTGAGTTGCTCTTGGAGTTAGCATCTGCCGTTCCTCTTTGGTCTTCGTCGTTTGTCGCTGTTACTATCATCTTCTGAAATTATCCATCGTCTCCAGTTACTCGTCTGTCGCTTCATTCTGGTTTCTCGGCTTTCTTAATCTCATTATTGCTTTAATATTTTCGTCCGGATTCTTCATCGTACCATCATTTTAGTTAGAATTCCTTACTAGTCTTTTTATCTTGTGAATATCTTTTGAGTGTCCACTGGTAACACCCATTTCTTTTGCTAAAAACCGGTTTAGAATCCAATTTGCCATTCCAGTTGATTTTTCTCTCTCTTTTATAGATATTTCGAAACATGCTAGCATTCTTGTGTTATGATTACCTACGATTTGAATGATAAGTATCATTCCCAAAATTCCTGCCATTCATCTGTCCCGAAAAGATTAAGAATCTTCCCCAACATGGTTTCATCATATTTTGCTGTAGGCGTGTGAAAATGTCTGGTGGATTAGTAAACAATTCGTAGTTGGTTTCTCTCCATAGTTGTTACTCCCGTCTATAGTTAGCAATGTTGGATATATTGCTTGCCTTTGGCTTGGAAATAATAAATGTTCTCTGGCTCGTTCAGATCTTTCGTTTGGATATATTCCACTCTGCGATATATCCACTGGTTTGAATTCTGCTTCGCTAGCCAATTCTGTTAGTCCAAATATTTGGTGGTGCTTACAATTACTCGGTTGGGAAACTGTAACCAAACTTCCATCTCTTATTTTCGAATAATGGTCCATATACATTACTGCAACTGAACATGTTGGGTACCAAATTTCTCTGGGTTTATCATCCTGTCACCGGTTGAGGCGAAATCTGATTTTTCCTTTATGCATTATCTCTAATTCGTTTATGCATTTAATCTCTCGGGATTGTTGAATTTCTCTGGCAGTTTCGCAATATGTTTTCTGCATTTATACGTATACATAACTTACTCCCGACGATTCTTCCAAAAATTCCTCTTGGAGTGGTAATAATGAGGATTGCATTATCGGATTTGTGATTGTGCCATTGCTAAATTTTGTTTTAATATTTCTCTGTTCAGAACAGTCGTTTTAACTAAGTCGTAGTATATTTTCTCTGTTGATGCCAATCCTTTATGATATAGGAAAATCCATCTGTTATTTATATACAGAATATAATTTTAATCTTTGGCGTCTATTTGCTTTTTGCGTTCGTATTGGCTGTTCGGATAAGAATATTCTTTATATGGTACTGGCTAACCATTTCGTCACATTTGTCACCATTCGTCCCTTTTATGAATCTCATTCCGATTGTGGTATCAGTTGATATTACTACCGTTTGGAGTGACCTCTGATCCATAGTTGTGGTAATTGTTTGGTTTTCCGAACTCTTACCGGTTCTCGATATATTCCGTCTAATAGCGCTTTTTGCGTAATTAGTTTCGGTTTCTTCTGTGCACTTTTCGTCCTTGCACTTCAGTCAAAATATTGCACTTTTCAATAAGGTGAGTCTACAAGTTCTGGTATCGGCGTGATATACAATCGTTGACATTCCGTATTATTGCATTATCTATCTTTGTAGACATTGACGGCGCTTTTTTCATCGTCTCGCGTATCGCTGATCGATAATATCCTTGGTATTCTCCAACTTTACTTGATAACTTTCAATCACTACTACTCCTTTGACTAATTGATTCAATAGGGTGTACTCTCCTCCTTGGCATGTTCCGTCTCCAGCCGTTATTCTTCCCGCAGCGTACACTCGGGTAGTTTTTATCTTTCCTTCCTCAGCTGCTACATTCACTCTTCCAGCTATTGAGATACGTCCTGTCGTAAATCCTTCTTCACATTCGCTCCTCGTTACTGAAACACTGTTGTTTCTGTTCCAGCTTCTATAATTGTTGAGTGTGAGTGATGTCCGCAATGAAATGCTACAATTTCCTTGTTACTGAACATTCCTTGATTTCCGTTTTTATAAAGTCTACCTCTTGATATACATTATACGATACTGCTGTAGCCGTTGTCTGTAATCTCCGGGGTTTGCAGCTTTGCACTCTTCCGTTTCTTTTAGTGAGTACTTATCACCAATCTTTATGTTGTCACAATCATATACTACAAACGGTTCTACCCCTTTCACGCACATCATCCATATGAGTATTGTAGTGATTATCGTATTCATCCCTTTTCTAGCTGTTTTTGGATCGCTTGCATTAATGGTCGTCTCGAATCCGTTAGTAACTCTTTTAACTTTGCTTGCATTATTTCGGTTTGATCATCTTTGCTTACTAAATTTATAAAGGCTGCCATCCACCTTGAGTCAGGATGAATGTTCAATTACTTTCCTGATAATGTCTGTTATTGCGAATTCATATCCGTTTGGATTGTATCTTGGAGTTCGCTTCTGTATATCACTATCGTATTGTACATCAGATAAGCCATCCCTACCAAATATCTATTGGGATCGTCTGATCTCTTTGTTAAATGATTTATTATCAACAGTAATTCCTCTTGATCTCTGGTTGTGGTTCGTACCTTGTTGTCCATGATTTTATTTATTATTGGCTTTATGCTGCCCAAAGCTGTTTCGCTTCTGCTCCGATATTATTGAGTTTCAAATTTCTCTTTATTTCTGGGTTTGCTAATCCAGCATATCAGTTATCAATCTATTGATCCACTTGCTCCTTGTTCTTGACCTTTTAATTTTCCTTGTAACTGCTTCGTCACTTGACTAAGCTTGTTCAATTTCGTTGTCAGTTGATCCATCTGCATCTGTTCTTTAGTTTTCCTTTCTGGAGCTGGTTATCAATTTTCGGTCGTCCTCTGGATTTCTTTTCCATTGCTGTACCTGTTTCTTTTCGTTGGGTTGTTTCATCTGTTGTTCTTGGATGTGTAGCCCTCGTTCATTTATCCAATTATCCCATTCGTCTCCTGTCGAGCTTCGGCGTCTCTCTCTTTCTTTTTTATTTTCCTCTTCGGTATCTGGCTCTATAATTTCGACTGGCTGTCTTTGACCACATACTAGCTCGTCTGGTTCATCTGTTATCAGATCGTTTTCATCTTCTGTCATAAACAAATCTCTTGATTCCGGTATTCTCCGGGTTGTTTCCTCGTCCACAATATCATTTAGATCATTTAATATCTCTTCATCTCCTGTTGTGATAACGATTACTTCATCTGCTGCAGGTGGAACTTCTGGCGTATTTAGACTTTCTTGTCGTCTATTGGCGTTTCGTTTTGATTTCTCTTTTATTGAGTTCTCTACCCGCGATCTTTGCTACTGTTAATACATTTATTAATCCCAATTGCATTTGCGTAACTCCGATTTCGAGATCGTCGTCTAATGATCGTCCTTGGTATTGTAAATGAAATGGCGGTTCATACGGTATTCTCTTTTTCACTTCACTCACCTTGCAGTGATATAAAATTCTCTTTCGATTGGTTCGAAATCTGGCATCATAATTTTTAAAGTATACTTCTCTATGGTTTCGGCTGCCCATTCGGTATGTTCCATTTTCGGATAATTTCTCGAAATTGTTCTGGGTACCACGCATACATTCTCCGATACTCCTCTATTTCCTTAACTATGTTTCGCAGATTCTCTATTCTGCTACAAGAGTCGATTATCCAATTTGCTAACTCTGTTACAGTTCGTCTTTGATTCTTTGCTCCGGTTCTCAATATCGCTGCTAATTCTCTACATTTTTGCGTTTCCGTTAATCTTGTTAATCCTCCTCTACAGGATCGTCTATATCTGTGGGCAAGTATTTTGTTCCTGGTATTCGTTTCTCGAGTACGCTGATTCGCGTCTTGCTTGTTCTTGTTGGATTCGCAATTTCATTCTCGTTTCTGTTTCTACTTCGATCGTAATGTATATCGTGTCGTCTTTTACAAATTGAGGTGTTACATATTTTTTCAGCAGAAAGTGTGGTACTCCTCCCGCAACATTTTCAGTGGATCTTGGCTCTGGCTTATCATAGATCTTGGTCTACTCCAATTTTTCGCTGTGTCGCTCTTCCCATTTTCCGGTTTAGCGATTGAAATCGTGACTTTCCGATTAAATGCCATTCTAATTTTCCGTCATATCTGCCTCTTGCTAATAGAAATACACTGATAGGTGTGTTCCTTTTCCTACCCCGTCTCCGTTTGGGTATACTCTCAATTTCATCCGGTATCCTCCGATCTCTGTATAGAATTGATGGCTTGTAATACCGATGATTTTCTCTTCTTCAGCCGATTTTACTTTTTCAGCCCATCCACCTATCTTCCATGTGTATGGGGCTAGTCGAGCTTTATCGTTTATTTCCTCGTCTTCTTCTGGTTGCCATTCCATTTCGTTTATCATTTCCTCTGGTAAATTTTCATATGGTTCATCTTCATATAACTCTAAGGTTATTTCGTTAGCTGCATCTTCTGGCGCTTCTCCTGGTATATATTTTCTCCATTTGGTTCGGTTTTCTCCATTTTCCATTTCCATTCTTTCGTCTGTTCATCATACACCTTTTTCCATGGTGTTGATCGCATCGCGACTCATCTATAGGTTTGTAATTTTGTACTCAACTTCGCATCTTGTCTCCATAACTGGTAGATGGTTAGTATTTGGTCCATCTTTCTTTTCATTTCCTCTTGAAATTCTTGGATCTGTTGCTCCCTTTTTGTTGTATTTTTTCTCTCTGGTTCATCCATGGCTATGATATTAATAATTTGTCCGTCTTCCCATATACCTAATTCGTATATCGGGGTTCGTTCT
The DNA here is from genome assembly GCA_022537955.1 of Schmidtea mediterranea. Lineage (NCBI taxonomy): Eukaryota > Metazoa > Platyhelminthes > Tricladida > Dugesiidae > Schmidtea > Schmidtea mediterranea. The sequence goes on along the minus strand of CM039680.1, from coordinate 152,533,951 downwards.
CGCGGACTTATTTGCCGTTTGTGGTACATTATTGCCACGTCTTCCACCATACCGTCGTCACTATTTTCGATTATTGGTTGGATAATTTCTCGATTTATCCGTCGGTATAATTCGTGCATTGACAATCAGGATCTACTAGTATTTCTTTTATTCATCATTTGGTAGCTTTATTCTTATCTTTATTGGTTCATCTCCTCTCATATCTCTTTGGTGCTCTCCATATTTGGCTATCAACTCATCTGTTCTCTCGTTATCGAATCTCATTATGTCTGTATCCCGTACAGCTTCTACAAATATTTTCATTGAAATCGGTCTCGTTAACGATAATCGATTAATGTATTTTCTAGCTTGATCTATTGCTTGTTCTGTCATTTTGATCTGGTTTTGCCTCATTATCTTTTGTCTCTCTTTTTCTAATCCGGGTTTTATTTCTTTGGTATACAATATTTGGATTTTCTGCCATACTTCTGCTGTCGTTTCTCGGTTTCATTTTGTTTAATGTTACCACATTTATTCCTTTTGGCCATATTAGAGCATCCGCTAGGTGTATATCTCGCTTTATTTTCCTTCCTTGATAATATAAGGGTTTATTTTTGTAGCTGGGTCCTAGCTTTTTCACTACCCAATCATACAACTCGTTTGTGCTTTCGCCTCTTGTTGCTATTATCTGTCTTGGTATCTCTGGAAATCAATAATTACCTGATACTCTTCTTATCATATTCTTTCAAATTCTCTTGGTACTTTCTTATCATATCTTTCCATGATGCCGTGAATGTGCCATTATCCTGTTGATATCCTTTCGCAATTAATTTCATTATTCTGCTGTATGCGGTTATATCTCTGAGGTTTAGGAACATTTGATTTCGATCTACTTCTTCTACGATCTCGTTGATTTCTTTTAATATCTCAGTTTCATCTTCTCTTGGCACGTTCGTTTCCATTTCCTCTAATTCGGATTTTGATTCATCCTTATATGGTTTATTTTCCTCGCATGATTGAAATATTTCTCCGCCCAGACTGCTTATCTCGCTTTCATCCTCATCTGTTTGATCGTCTGGTATTTGTCTCATCATATTAATATGTGGTTGTTCCTCCTCTTTCATTATCTTTGTTGGCCCTTTATTTGAAACCATATCTCTTTTATTTTATTCTCGATTGAGCTTTACTCCACGTGGGCTTTTCTTTTCTGATTCTTGTTTCTATTTTTGTAGCAGTACCCTCTGGATTCGATTTTTGTTATTATTGGTTCTGATATCTTTTCTTTTCCTTGTGACGTTGATGCCTCCTGCTCATCTCTTTGTAGTTCTAATTTTTTCTCCTCCATTTCTTGAGATAGCACTTTCTTTGTCATCACTTCTATTTTTTGATCTAGTGCTTGCTCTTGTTCTAAATGTTTTAGCGCTCCGTCTATTTTTAATATTAATGCCTTCTTTTTTAGTTCCGCTTTCTCTTGTTTCAGGATTGCTTCTTTTTCTTTTAATTGATCCTCCTCTTGTTCTAAAGCTTCCTCTTGCTTTATTTTCTCGAGTGTACTCTCTATTGTTTGTGTCATAATTTCGTTTTCGAGTTCGTCTATCTCGTACATTAGTGTTCCCTCGTTTTGATCTTCCGTTATCATCATTTCTGCTCGTTTAATCTCTTTAGTTTCCGGTTCATTCGGTTTCTCCATTATCGTTTCTTTTAACTGTCGACGTCTTTGTTTTTCCTCCTCTGTAAATTCTTTGATGGCCTCTATTTTCTCCATCGTATTTAATTCAACTGTTTTCTCGTTATCAGTTATCATATTTCTCCCCTTTCGTTCTCAACACACTGCTCCGCAGTGTGAATTTCATCTGGAATTTCCATTCTCATCATATTAATTCTTTCGGGGTTTGTTTTTCGATTTTCCCATCTTTGCTGGATTTCCTGAGCTTCCTCTGTTTGTAGTCTTTGCCATTCAGCTTGTTGTTGCTCTTGATATTCTCTAGTTCTCAGCTCTTGAATCTCCTCATTGCTTCTCATTACATTGATTCGTTGTTGTTGTATATTGGTGGGCATCTGTTGCATCATCTCTTTTAATTCCATGGGCATTTCGTTGTAATGTTTCTCGTAACATGTCTATCTCTTGCATCACGTTAATCTGTGGATTTCCCATAGAGTTGTTTAATCTTGACTGGTTTGGTTCTCTTCTTATGCTACATTGCCTTGCGAAATGTCCTTGTTGTCCACAATTGTAACATGCTTTGTTAATAGGTTGTCTACATATTTTCTCAGTATGCCCTCGTCTACCACATTTTTGACAAGTGTAATTTCGGAAACAATTCTCTGACCGATGTCCTATTCTTTGGCATATGGAGCATTTTCATTTGTATTTGGATTGTTCCTGAAATTATTATTATAACTTACTTGGTTATTACCTCTATCCTCCGGATTTCTCGTTGCTGGTGGCTTGAACATCTGCTGTGCTCTTGGAATGAATTGATTCATAGCTGGATTGGTATTGTTGTTTTGATTGTTGGCATTGACTGTTGATGTTGTTGGTTTCTGTGGCCAAGACTGCCACTTGATATCCCAGTCCTAGATGGGCTTCACATCTGTTTGCGATTGCTACTGCTTTATCTAACGTTTCTGGTGCCAACATCCAAGGTTGGCTCGTATGTCTTCTCTTTTGATTCCTCTTATGAAGACGTCTACCATTTTATCTTCGGGCAATCTGTTTCTCCGAAGGCTTCTTTACACAATTTCTTTAATTCGCATGCGTACACTGCATTTGATTCATCTCGTCTTTGTTTTCGATGTAGGAAGTCTAGTATCTTCCTATTCCCCTTTTTCTCTATTCCGAATATCTTTATTAAGAACTCTTTAATCTCTGTCCACGTTGTCAATTTTGTTACATCTCTTGCTTCTTCTACAAATACATCTTGTGCGCTCCCTTTCAGATACAAGGGTAGTCGCTCTTTTACTTTTTGATCTGTCCAGTGACAGATATTTTTATACACTTCGAATTCCTTTATGAATGTATCCAATTTGTTGAGACTACCGTCAAACGGTTCTCCTCTAAATTTTTCTCTGAATTCTCCTGTCATCACATTATTGTTATTCATCATTGTATTTGCATCCGGAATTGAAGAGTTTATTGAAGTCGTCATGTTTGGATTGTTGTCCAGATCTTCTTCGTTCACTGATTCTATCGTTGTCAATTGATTTTCGATATTACGTAATTCGTTCTCCTCGCTGCTATTAAATTCAAAATCGGTCAATCCGCTATCTGTGCCTGTTCCGGTTACAGTTGATACTTTAGTGTTGACACTTCTACTGTTGCGAACTTTTTTCTTTTCTTCCTCTTTTAATAAACTTTTTTCTTTATTCTCTTGGCTTTTGCTTCTCGTGTGGTTGCTGATGCTATCAATGTTTACGGTTATTCAGCTGCTTGACTGGTTTCTCGTTTCTTTCTCTTGCTTTGCTTGCTTTGAAACTTCTGATTGCTTATCTGCTTGTAACTGCTCTGACGCTTACTCTAAGATCTTTTCTGTTCGTTTATTCGAATTCCTTTGTTATCGCTTGTTTTGTCGTTGGTTCTGAAATATTTTCTCCTTTGCTTTGCCTGTACTTGACTTGGGTTGCTTTGCTTGACTATCGATTCCTAAAAAATAAATAACACTCCAATATTCTATACTCTATACTAATTTCTCCTCCGTTTACCATACTATCTATGTTATCATCCCTTGTTCGCATCTATCGTGGTGGTCTCTTTATCTGACTCACCCCCCTCATTTTAAGTCCATTTTTAATTATCTATACCTCGTAATAATTATCTATTAATCTCGTATCAATTATCTATATAGTCTTATCAGTTATCTATATAGTCGTATCAATTATCTATATCATAATATCAATACTCATCATACTTTCATTCATTCCATTAATTGTTTTTCCTATGTCTCCCAAAAAATTCATTTACTTAATCCTCAATCGCTAGCGCTCTATGCCCTCTATGATTTCCGTTGGCTCTTCGGCCTTCGGCTTTAACTCTTTTACTGGTCATCTGTGACCTTAATATCTATTCATAACTATATTTCATCTTTACTCATATCATATCTTATCTGGTACTCTATGGCCTCCAGTATCTGATCATAATCATCCGGCCCTCTATTGCCTCAAGTATCTGATTATAATCATCCAGCCCTTTATTGCCTCAAGTATCTGATCATGATCATCCAGCCCTCTATTGCCTCAAGTATCTGATCATGATCATCCGGCCCTCTATTGCCTCAAGTATCTGATTATAATCATCCAGCCCTTTATTGCCTCGAGTATCTGATTATAATCATCCGGCCCTCTATTTCATATTATCTCTTATATCAGACTTGAGCTCAATCAGTGACTTTTGGGTATGTTTGAGGCCTCACACTGACTCCCAAGCCATGGCGTCTTTTGGCCGCGCATTCTTCCGGTTACGCTTTACTCACCGCCATTCGGATATTTGGTACTCGGTGTGGATCCGGGTTATTGTACCAAACTCCTCGCTGGGCAATAAAAAAACATTCCCTCGGTACTCGGTGTGGGATCCGGGTTGTGTACCTCGAAGAATATAAAAGTATGGAAATGCCTAGACGTTCAATCAAGTTCCAAAAGCGGTTTACTTGATTTCCCGAATAGTGAAAAGAAAAGGAAGTGCTCAAAGTGGGAGCGGGAAATAAACTATCAAATCTCCGCCCGCTCCATCCATCAGATTTCTCGGCTCGATTCGAGCGCTCTCATCTGGCTTTAGTAGGACATTTTGAGTATGAACCATTTACCGGTTAGTTCACATCTCACCTACCGTTTGGCCCCGATACTCGGTGTGGGATCCGGGTTGTTGTATCGAGTGCCTCCCAGCGAAAAAAAGAATCGTCCGATACTCGGTGTGTGATCCGGGTTTTTGTATCGAACGGCCCAGCGTCATCAGTCCCTTGGCTGATAACAACCTGAGCACGACAGTCCGTAGCTGTCCTCTGGTGCCTCACCACCAGCTAGGGAAAAAAGAAGTCATCTCTAGGTACCTTTACTCTAACTATTTATTCTGTTCCGTGCGCACTCTTTCTCTCACCTCTCGGTCTATCTCTTCACTTCCCCCCTTCAAAATTTGTGGTAATCGCATCAACAAGCTCCCAAAAGAGGTGATCAATCTCTCGCCGGTTACTTGCTGACATACGCGACTTGGCCTACCAGTTCCTTTCTCAGTAGGGTTGATCAGGGTTTCCCTTGGGTGAGCGTACTATCATTAGATAGCTCAGGTTTAACCATTTTCCCTCGTCCTATCTCAGTATAATATCAATAAGTATAATATCAATAAAACAAAAAGAATTATACACTAGGAAAACTCGGTTGTCGAAATTTTTCCGTCCAATATTTTGTGTCTCTGTGCATGTGTTTTGATTATTTCCCTAATTCGGCTTTTATGTTTTCGGTCTATTACCATTGTTTATCGTTGTCGGGTTATTTTATTATTTATAAACATTGCATATTTCTTTTATATTCATCTTATCATCTAATAATAATTCAAATAATACACATTTATTTCATTTCATCATAACAATTCATGGAAAGTAAACCGTTAGTCTTTCCTTTATCTTTCGCTGGCATAACATACAGTGCGACTCTTGTGCGCATCCATAACAATAACTCAGGTGTCCGCAAGGTATCACCATTACTCGTGCTTCCTCTGTTTTGCACGTATAACATTCCACATAAGCCTTAGTTTGCTCTTTCATTGTTGTTGTAATCTCGTCTTCAATATTCTTGACTTTTTCCATTAACTTGTACCAGCTTTTCCCAAATTTGGTTATCTCCAATCTCATAGATAGAATTTCATATATTCTCTCAGTAGTTACATCTTTATCAATATCGATCAGTTTTATTAATATGCAATGTTCATCGGAGTACAGGTTAGAGATTGCTGATATATCCTCTTTAGCTCGTTTAATTAACTTTTGTTTATTAATTAGTTCCTCAAGATTGTCATTTTCGATGTTTAGAATCCCCTTTAGTTTTTCTATAATTTTTGCTGGTTCCATCTAAAATTATCAAATTACCCTTTAAATTTATCTAAATACTAATTAACTAAATTCATTCACCTCTTTAATATATTTTGCTTCATTTTATCTATCACTATTTTAATCATTACCTGTTGTGCTTTATTCTATTACCGTTGGCGTCCTCTTGTTGGGTTCGGTTGCTTTCTCTTGTTTATCATTACCCCCCTTGCTTACCCCATTTCATTTTATCCCGAATTTTGCCCTTTTAATTACTTATGCGTCTTGTCATTGTTGTTGGTGTCTTACAAGGGTGTCATGTCGTCAAGTATTGATGGATGTTGAGTGTCTTGGCGTCTTAATTTGTAGTCGGGTTGTTCGTTTTTCATCGGTCTTTACTATTTCCCATCAATCTTTACAATCATATTTCATCCCCCCGGGGTTCGGCAAAATGTCGTCCCGACATTTTCAATTCAAACCTTAAGCCTATGTCTATATTTCCTTTGGTTTTTCGCAAAAACAATCATTCAATCCCGGCTGAGGGTGTACTGACATAATTCTCTTGATGGTTTTGGTCTTTTCAAATAACAAAGCTTCAATCCGTGGTGGAGCCCCCAAATTTGTACTTGGTGGGCTAGTCGTTTATTTCATTTCCAATTTAACCTTAACCGTATGTCTATATTTCCTTGGGTTTTTCGCAAAAACAGTCATTCAATCCCGGCTGAGCCCCCAAATTTGTGTGGTGGGTTACAGGGTTTCAAATCTTGCTTATCTTCCTGGCGACCCTAGTAACGCCATACAAAATGATGCTACTCCACTTGGCACCCGTTGCTAAGCAACGTTGGAAATGTGTTCAAGTGGTGGATTGTCCGCAAAAATTGAATACCATTGGCTAGTACTGTAATTGCTCGGACAAACCTCGGGTTCACGAGCTGTCGATAGAAGACCTATGCTCGCTTTGCTCTGTCCCTCATGAATAATTGCTCAAGTTTAGTGCTTAATTAACTGTGGAAACTGAGACGTAATAGGGTTACTTATGACCGTACTGGTATGCAATTTTAAAAGAAAACGACTCCACTAAGGTTAAACTACTCTATTAAATCAAATCACATGATAAATATCTATGGTTTGGCATTTTGGAGTTGGTTTGCTCGACGTCGGGCACGCTCCTTACGTCCCGGCCGACGATTGTTGGTGGCGATGGGTTGCTCTGCTGTCTTAACTGCTGGTTGCGGCATTTGAGTTGGGGCGAAGATGAGCGGGTAGGTGACCGCTTCACCTTCTCGACATACAGCTAGTGCGACTTCTAGCCCCTGACCTGCGTTCGCAAACTCCGATTGAGCTGGCGTTCCTCGGCCCAGCCCTTTTGAGCTGCGGTAAGTCGTTGGTATAGGACTTTGGTTCGCTTAGGATCTAAGCACGTCGCTTTGATCTGTTGCATTTCACGGGTTAGTTGTAGGACTTGACTAAGTAATTCGGCATTCGCCTGTCTCGCGTGTTCTAACTCCGTCTGCAAGATCCGTAGAGAAGCCATTACTGAAATTAAAGGGATTTTTACTCGTCAATTTATAGTCAGCCTAAATATTTTTTTTTTTTTTTTTTTTAAAAAAAAAATCTTTCAAACAACACAACATTCAATATCAGCTATATACGAAAAGAAATTCACACGGTTCTAATTTTTATTGCTATTTAATCACTATAATGTCTCGTTCGTCAGTTTATTCATCCGGGCAGAATCTTTCTAGGCTTCTTTTGAGAGCCTCTACTGTGTATGGACGCCTAGTGTCCCGAACCGGACAAGGTGGATGGCGACGGCGATCCGCCCAGCAAGGATGTCATCCAGCACATCTGCAAGGTACATCCTTGCCTTGACTACTTGTAAGTCCACCTGCTCCTGCACCCGCTCCCAATGGGTGAGGAGCTCCTGCGCATGTGCGAAGATTTCAGCGGCTGGGTATTCTTGTCTTACTGGTTCGAGAGGGTCTCTACTCGGATCTCGTGCTTTCCGAGGAATAGAATATGGCCACTGTGACCGGGGTCTTTCTATTTCGTCGGTGGATCGTAACAGCATTCTTGAGCGTCTCTTTCCCGTTGACTGAGAGGTGATCGGATTTGTGGACATGTTCTGTAACAATGGAGATTTAAACTATGAATAATAATAGTGTGGGGAATAGGGCCTTTACTATATTAGTTAAAGAGAGTTTAGGTGGGTCAAGATTTGGTGCATTTAGCGACTAACATTGAGGTTTTCCTGGACTCGATTTATCTGCGATGAATAAACAATTTAGTGTAAAGAAGGGTCAACTATATTGTGAAATTCATAGGATCATCATTTAAGGTATTGAGAAGGTATTAGTTTAAATCTTGATGTTTGTATGTTATTGTTAATTTTAATTTGTTTCTGGTTGAAGTGTTTTCGGGACCCTGACGGTTTTATAAATTTGAATTTATTTCGGGTGGCTTTAGAAGTTTGAATTTATTTGAAACAAACAAATTGTTAAAATTGACCTGAGTTTAAAATAGACTTCAAACTGGTCACTCCTGTGTTTATCTTATCGACCGGACGGCCGCGCATTAACTAATTAATTCGAGACGTAAATTGAGCCGCCTAACGAATTCCATCGTCTCGGAATTTTACTTATCACTTTGCAAAATTAGTATGCTTATCATTGTCAATTGTTCTTGTCGCAATATTGGGGCTACCTCTGCCTTGGATTTTATCAACATTCCTCGACTGGATCGTTTCTAATATCTTTGAATTTTGGAAAACAATAGTGTTGTGAATAAAACGGTTTTTCGTGGTGAACAGGGATTTTTGTTATTTCCAAATTTGGATCTTACGTTACTCGGATTAACTTTGATTTTATGGAAAGTCCCTGCCTAATTCCGCAATCAATTCGTCTAACACATGATTCGGATTCATTGATCAATTTCAAGTCTTTGTGCCATTACAACATAATCCTAACTTGTCGAACCCTATCTGGATGACGTTCCAATTTTAATCCTAAATTTTCGAACTGGATGTTTTCCTTTATCTCCACTGTACCGTTGGATTTAAATCTATTATGGATCGCCATGTCTGCTTACCTCACCGTTATGGTCTCGGTTTGTGATTAATCCTAGTAGGTACGACTTGACTTTCTATGATTGTTAATTGTATCCGAGTTAATAATTAAAATTTGATTTTTGTCTCAGTTATTTACTTCACTCACTTTATCAACAAGATTTTATTTTCTTTAATATTTAATTTTCTTTCTTACCAACAAGATTTTATTCTTTATTAAACTTTGCCAATTTTTGTTATAAACAAGGTTTTCTTTTATATCATATTAAGTCGCTTTACCGTTGAGATTCTATTTCATGTTAACCATAATTTTATTTAATTCATTTTATTTCTTATTAATCCTAATTTCATTAAATTCATTTTCATAATTTCATTTTATTTCATACTAATCCTAGCTTTATTTGATTTCTTTCATTTCCTATTGATCAGAACTCTATTGAATTCGTTTTGTATCTTTATTAAATTTCTTTCATTTTCTTTCAATCATAACCTTATTCATTTTATAACTTTATTGAATTCATTTTATCAATCATGACTTCCTTAAATTCATCTTAATCGTAACTTTATTCGTTTTATTTCCTCCCAACTTTGTTAAGTTTATTTACTTCTATTAACCATATTCTTATTAACTTCATTTTACTTTCATTAATCATATCTTTATTAAATTCGTTTTACTTCTATTAATAATATGTTTATTAAATTCATTTTACTTCTAGTAATAATACGTTTATTAAATTCATTTTACTTCTATTAATAATATCTTTATTAAATTCATTTTACTTCTATCAATAATATGTTTATTAAATTCATTCTATTAATAATATCTTTATTAAATACATTTTACTTCTATTAATAATATCTTTATAAAATTCATTTTACTTCTAGTAATAATATGTTTATTAAATTCCTTCAGAAGTGGTTATATCAGCAATTTCAATTTACGTTACCCCCGTACCCCTTTTCCTTTAATTGATCTTAAGGCATAGTATGTTTATATTATAGTTATTGAGTGCCCACTGGACTACTCGGTGTGGTGATTTTAAGCCGTTTGTACGATAATTTTAGGTCGATTTTACAGAATTGAGAAACGAGGAAGCAGCCAGAGGCTTCTTCCTTATTTCTCGCTTCAGCTATAGGGATAAATATTTACGATCCGACCGCTGCGTTGCGCACGCTGAGTCTTCACGGGTGCATATCATTGGCGATCTTCCACGCACTTACATGCATCTGCACTATGTTGATTTTACTAACTTGCGTGATGTGTCGGCTGTGGGCCGGAAAAATTTCGACATTTTTAATGTTAATTTATAAATTTATGAAAACATATAAATACATATTAATAAAATTTATTAATCATAAAACAAGTAAATTTACCCATTATCCATTCCATCAAACATAAAAATACGGCATAAAATAGCATAATAGCATAAATACCTCTCCCCCCACATCAACGCCGAGCAGAGCTCCAATTGAGATGCAAGGTCGTGATGTGGAAAGAGGGTTCCAATATACATGAGTCTTACCTAAAAAATTTAAAAATAGATTCGAAGTAGTTGAGTTTCAAAAATAGTCTAACAATTTAATAGAAATTGGTTAGTTTTCAAAATGGTGGTTGTTAAATGTGAAAATGGATCAGTATTATACCTAATTGTGTGACGTGTAAAATTTGATGCAGTAAAACAAAATTCGACCTTGTTCTTTTCTAGCAAATTCTATTTTTTAATTTTATATTTCTTGATTTATTTTTATAATTTTTTATTTAAAGTTTTTTATTGAATTATTGCTAATTCAATTTTTCAATTTAAATTCCACTTTAATGAACTTTAATTGATTTTTTCTAATTTCGTCGAATTTGTCGTGTTTTCTTGTTGTATTTGTGTAGGTATCGTGCGGATCTTGGTGCATTTTGTTATTATTTTATTTTATTTTTATGTTTAATATTTTATTTTTAATTCTTTTATTTCTTAGATTTTATAGGGTTTATTTGGTGTTTTTCAGGTTTATTTTAAATTGCGTGTTGTATCTGCGTGTGTGTTTCTGATCCATTTAAACATTTATCAAGGCCGTTTACGTTCTGGCCCAACAGAACTGCCGATAAAAGGCTTGTGCTCGATTTCGATTTTTAGGTCCCATTATTCTCCTATCTCATTCAAATGTTAACCTATACTCTCATATCATTTATCTTTATGTCCATTCACCTGGTCCTTCTTATTTTTTCAGTATTGATGATTTTGCTATGGCCTGTGAACCCTTTGTTATGTAAGTATCCGCACCGTATCTCTTTTACCCTTATCCCTATTATACCTAAAATGTTCTCTATTATTGATACTAGCATTGTCATTGTTATTATTATATGTATTTCCTTTATTAATAGTTACTACTATTACATTTATTATTATTCTTATTACTATAATTACCATTATATTTATTATTATTATTATTATTATTATTATTATTATTATTATTATTATTATTATTATTATTATTATTATTATTATTATTATTATTATTATTATTATTATTATTATTATTATTATTATTATTATTATTGTTATTATTATTATCCTGATTATTATCATTATTATTATAAGTACCATGATCATTATTATTATTATCCTCATTATTATCATTGTTATTATTATTATTATTATTAAGTTTTTGTAGGGATCCGTCCTTATTCCTCAGCGTTATAAAATATTTTATTGATATACAACATTAGCCGTAACCCATCCTTATTTTACAGTTTTCGACAAAGTATTTTTATTAATTCGGAAAATTTGAGCAGCGTTCCGCCCTTATTTTACGGTTTTATCCGATTATCCTACCAACAATTGAAAAACATTCCACTTTCACTTTATTATTTTCTATAAGTATTTTTATTAATTCGGAAAATTTGAGCAGCGATCCGCCCTTATTTTGTGGTTTCAATAGAATATTATACTAACAATCTGTTGGGCCAGAACACAGACGGCCTTGTAAATGTTTAAATGAATCGGTAATACACATGCAAACATAACATGCAGATTCAAACTCAAACCTATTAAAACACCAATTAACCCTATTAAAATGCGAGAAAGAAAACAATTAAATATAAAATTATAAAACATAAAAGTAAATTAAAATAATAACAAAGTGCAACAAGATCCGCACGAAATAAACATAAACATAACATGAGAACATTAAATTTGGCCGAAATTTGATAATTTTCCAAGAAATACAAAAATCCATGAAAATGGAATAAAAATCAAAGAATTTGAATTAGAAATAATTCAATTAAAAATTCAAGAGAAAAATTGTCAAATTAAATTACAAAAATAATAAAATTAAGAATAGAATATTCTAGAAAATAACAAGGCCAAATTTTGTTTTACTAAATCAAAAAGAACACGCAAGGTTAGGGTCATACAATAGGTATATATACCGATTCAGTTTTACACAATTTTAATCGGTATTTTAACCAGAATCTTTTTTTCAAATCGTCTAATCAGTTTTTGGAACAATACTATTTGATGTGAGTGAGAGAATTGTTAGAAACTCTCTCCAGGTCGCATCCTCGCAACCTCAATGGAGCTCTGCTTGGGTGTCGGCGTGGGGAGAGCGCGTTACTCTATGATGTTCAAACTTTATGTTCAGAAAATTTATGAAATGTAGTATATGGTCAATATAAATATTAATGAACTGTGTTGGACGTAGGGGAGTTTTCGAAAACAAGACTATTACTTCACCTAAATCCTGTACCTTCACTTTCCACCACTAGGGGTAACTACTCCGTACGTCACATGATTTTGATTACTAATGTACACCCATGACCGGAGTTGCGTTGGAATTGTGTACAGTAGCCGAATGCCATTCGAGCAGGTGAGCGCCATTACTAGCACTACTCCTCGAAGGACCTTCGTCTTTCCCGGATTATTAGCTGCCGTTGGAAGGACTTACGCTCCTATTCATAAACCCATTTTACATTCCGCTTTTCCGCCTAATTTCGTTTAGGAAACCACGAAAAACATTATTCCCGTATATATCTGCAAGCGCCTGCAATCTCCCTCGCCTTTAACACTCCATTTGTCGAGCGATGAAACAAAGAAATTATTTAACAACACGACTACAAACAAAACAACAAAAATTTTTTGAATGAAACGAAATATCAGGAGACATGTTGTGGAAAAAATTATAGTAATTACAGCAAAACATTTAACCGTACAGTAAGATGAATGAAGCGAAAACATATTGTTAACAGAATGGGTGCCTTAACTTTCCTCGGCATCCATATCGGTTGGGAGACACCTTCTCTTTGGTGGACGGTATGGCGGGGGGTCTCCTCGAAAATCCTCGTCACTTTGCGAAGATGGCCCTGCGATTTCTCCTCGGAGGCCGACATTGGGAACTTCGCCGGTGAGAATGGCGATTTCGTCAATGTCCAATTCCAAATGATGGGCCGGAATGATGTCGAGTTGCCCTGCTCGGATATTTCCGGGGACACGAACTCAGAGCTCTGTGTCCGAAAAGGCTTGCCGAAGCGCCACCGATTGCTCGCGAATCAGCAGACGCTGGGGCGCGTGACTCGACGATTAATTCGTCACGCGCCTGGGTGAGTCGGGAGATTTTCTGCCTGAGCTCTCTGACAGTTTCTGGTGGAGCCCAGGTCCCTTTAATTCTTTCGTGCTTGGTTCGAAGATCACGGTGTTGGATCTTTAAATCTTCGTATTTGTGTCGTATCGCCACGATTGAAGGGGGCAGGCGAGGAATTCTCGTTGAGCTGGTAGATTCGTCATTATTCTCCATGCTAGTAGGAAAAGAGAGAAAAATGAACAAGAATAATAAAAATTTATGAACAGAGTTTGAGTTATGTCGATAAGTGGAGTATATCGGCGGCAGTTTGGGTTTGTTTTCCTCGTACTAGTGTCAGGGGTCGTCCATAAATTGGTGTAAAACAAAACCCCAAAAAATTTATTCCATCTTTGACGGGATATTCTAACTCAATCGGTCGATGTCTTAGAAGTTGAGTCTTTCACGTTTAGGGTACGGGTCTCGGTCTCCCTGACGCGGGTGTATTCCCCGCCTTCCTCCGTATTAATCAATCTGGGGTCGGTTCCTCTCGTTGTCGCCGTCAGTCATCCCTCCAAAATTAGTTAAATTTTAAAAGGGTCTCCTTTGACTAATTTCCTTCACTATGTTTACCCTGATTCTCAACTTGATTCATGGCCTGGACAGTAAATTTTGTCCCACTGTAGCGAGTTAAGTTTTTTCATATAATAAATTCTAGTATATGATGGGACTATTAAATTGTTTGCCTAACGACACTTAGAATGAAGTCCGACTATTGGATTATTTATGTAACAAATTTTTAAATATAATACCACTATTAAATTATTTATATAATAGAATTTAGCCTTTAACGTGACTATTAGATTATTTATATAACCAAATTTTTAAAATACAATACAATTATTGAGTTATTTATATAATAGAATTTAGCATTTAATATGACTATTCGATTATTTATGAAACCAAATTTAGAATACGACGCGACTATTGATTTAATTGTATAATAAGATTTAGAATTATAATGCGGTTATTTGATTATTTGTTTAATGAATTTTTAATTATCATGCGACAGTTAATTCATTCTGATGGTAAGATTTAGATTTAAATACTACTATTACATTATTCAAATAATAGAATTTAAATTAGACTACTATTTTAGATTATTCCAGTAACGAAAATTGGGTTAGGGTATTACGGTTAAATGATTCAGGTAACGAACCAAAAATGTGGTATGACTGTACTCAGCTCTTGTTGACTTCACGGATCTTTTAGCAAATCGTATACTCGTACGTTCCTGACTTAGTTCAATCCGGTTAGAATTTAGTTCGCTGAACAATGTGATGCTAATTTTGGTGATATTTAGTCCAAAAATTTTGTATCTATATTACAATCTATCGACAGGATTAACTTCGGTAACTATAATCACACTATAGGATATTTGGTGGAGGGAATCCTCACTAGAATCATCGCATAGAAACATCTGGACGAATGATCGCGCCGCGGGTAGTCGATTAAATTATTATCATTATGTTTGTAAAATTAATAGACAAAATTTAATGGTAGGTAATATACATATACTTACATTTTGCTTTTCAGTGATAATAAAAATAAAAGTCCAATTTTACGATCTGTTTAATTGTGTGATGCACATCGATGATTTGTAAATTCTATCGATTTATAGTAGAATTCCAGTCTGTGCCGGGTACGCGAACATGAAAATAAGTGCTCTCTCATTCAACCGTGACGGTTATTGATTTTAAACTATCGGGTCGGATTTTTTTGGATGTAATTTGATGTTTGAGAATCTGCGGACTATCAGGTCATGGGATGCTAATACAGTTCACGTATGGATTCTGATTATAGTCAGGTCTGGGGATTTTATTCTTTCCCTCCTTCTCGTCTCTCTAGCTATACGGATTATTAATTCAACTATCGCGAGTTCTCTACGGGGGTTTGTGGTGGACATCTCATTTTTTCAGCGACCCTGAGTATTTGAAGACAACACATTATTCGAGGATATTCTCTTTTCAGTCTCGGTGGTCGGTGAAGGTCAACATGGCTACTCTCCTGTGGAACATTTCGCAAATCAACGATCTTTTCGGTTATTCAACTTTCGTTTATCGTCAGAATTTAAATAAATTATGTTGTTATTTGTCTTATTTATATGTTTAACAGAAATGTTTATCTAAATCCTTTGTGAGATCCAGCTTATGCCTTATCCCTGCTGCCCGTTTTTAATTCTTCAGATTTTTGTTCGACATAATTGGAAAATTTCGTTTATCGATGAGCGATCCGACCTAATTACCCCTAACCAAATTCGTCCGCTCTTCCCGTGATTTTAAACGACTCGCTCCGGCCACATTTTCAGCAGCCGCCTCGAGTATACAACGGCGCCCTGCGTAGCGGTCCCGTGCACAAAGCCGGAACAGACTGCGAACTGCCGAGGGGTTCACGAGGCATGACCCACGAGCTCAACTAAGGGTTTTCACCCACTAGTCGGCACACGGTCGGTCCCATGAACCATCTATTGCCATACAATAACGATATGATTTTAACGGGTCGAACTATAAATAGATATATATGTACTTATTATCGAGTAAAAATAATGAAATAAAACGTTACACATCATTTTAATTTAAGAAAAATTTACATTATCATATACGCAAAATGATAAAAAATAAGTTTCTTACGTTTTTCAAGTTTCGTCTCAGTTCAGATAAATAGTTCAATTAAGAGCATAAAAGTTAAAAATAATGAAATTCATCACTGTATTTATAGTATTTTCGTGCATGTGTGCGACCAATAGGCGATTTTTCGCCATTTTTAGGGCTTTTTAATTATTTTATTACTTTAAAATTATTTTTATTATTTTTTGTATATTTTTCTTTATTTTTTGTTATATAATTTATATTATATTTGACTTTTATTTTTATCATTATTTTCGTGTAATATTATTTTTAGCCCTTTTTATTTGTTTTCTGGCCGCCACTTCTGCCTATGTTTTTTCTAAACCTTATTTTGCAAGGTTTTGGCAGTTTATTTCATTTTCTTTGTATGTTTCATTTTGCATCTGTAGGCATTTTCCGAATTTTTTTTAATTATTTGTTTTATTTAATTTTTGTTATATTTTTATTTTGTTTTAATTACTATGTTATTTATTGATTTTTAATATCTTTGTGCGGTGCATGTTTATGTACAGTGATTTGTTCCACCATTTTCATTCTCTGTCTTTGATTTTTATTTTTATTTTTTGTTTAAATGATGGCTCTGAGCCCAACAACTGGAATTTTTTCGTCCATGCTGTAATTTTCTTTTTCGGCCCACAGCCACTCACGCACCGCAAGTTAATAAAATATACATACAACTCAGGCTGTGTAGGAGCATTTTATCTGCCAATAGCCTGTGCTTGTGAAGGTTCCGGCGTGAATAACGCAGGGCCCAAACGTCAAATCACAACCGTTATAGGGGAAATTGGGAGGAAGGGAAGTAGTCTTTTGGCTGCTCCTCCACCACCCATTTTCCCATAAATTCGACCTAAATTTTGATTTCACACATCGGCCAAAATCATGAACATTGTGTAGCTCGGTGAGCACTCTTAAAATCCTAATATAAACACAATCAACTTAAGATCAATATTCAGGGAAAGGAACTGGGAAAAGAATCCGGAAATCGTTATAATATCTTCTAAACGTCTCGAAACAAAAATAATAAAATAAAGCATAATAGATTTAGTAAAAATCATTTAGCTGAGAAATTTCATCGCAGTTATAGTGAAATAATGAGGAAATAAACTGTGAATAAAACGATAAGGTTATAGAATACTTTAGGTTATAGTTAGAAGTTATTACCACCCAAATGTGCTAATATTATGACTAGATTAACAACCACACTATCGCAAAAATCGTTATTATTATTAATAACTATTATTGTTAAACTAGAATTTTCTCAAAATCGAAATGAAGAATTTACTTCCCAGTAATCAAGCCATCAAAATTATCGTAATTAATCATGATTTAGTGACAGGAATCTAACGTAGTCTCTCGTAAATCGAACATAGACAAAATTCAATCCAAAAATAACCTGATGTGTTTTGATTAAATCAATTATGACCTCCAACCACCGAATAAAAAGACCCATAAACTCGAAATTGTCATCAATATAACCAAATTACTTGTCAATAAAATAATCAGAACTTAAATGAGATCAAAAATCACTTTAACAAAAACCATCATTAAAGATTTGCACAATATATCTCATTTCACCCACATGGACACAATAATAGATAAGAATAGAGACACATATATTGAATCCCAAAATATTTCGAATAGACCAGTGATCATCCATGATTGCCTTCACGACAAGTAACTAGCAAAATATACAATACTAGACGATGTAAGGAACCTGTGTAGAGGTTGGCTGACGAACATTGAGAAGCTAGAACCTGAATCAATCGTTTAGAGAAAGCTCAAAATCAATTATTTAAATTTTCACCTGAAGCCAAAAATCCAAAATGATGAGACAAAATCCATGCAATATCATCGAAATAATACAAATAGATCGAGGTGCTAATCCATAAGGAAATCACAAAGTAAATCGTGGATCGATACGGAGAACTATGAAAACTCACTCAGGTGATGTGGCCAACAGGCCATTTAAATTAATCGTCGACAAAAACAAGAATATGCGACACTTGAACTAATACGTGGAAAAATTAAATCAATTAGAAATCCTCACCACTGAATTCCACGTCGACAGAAAAATCCACCAATCAGAATAACCCGAGAGTGTGCATATCTCTGATCGACCATATCAAGGCAGTATAAATGGATAGACGAAGAGACAGGGATTTTAGTCAAGTCAATATGAATAACACAGGAAAATCTAATAGACAAGGAAAAGCCAGAGTACAAGACTATACTCCCCACCATCACAGTAGCGACGAGATCACCATGGAACATCGAACGGGCGCACAAAGAAGTAAAATTAATATTTATATAAATTCCATTTTTAATTCTTATAAATATTTGTATGCTCTGATCAACCCAACAACTGTCCAAATTATTATGAGGAAAAGAATTGCCAGTTCAGCCAGCAATGAATTTAGAGAAAGATTGAGCCGATTCAAAGGATTTGAATATAACGATGATGATGCAAATAAATTCTTAACCTAGTTAAATTTGATTGAATTTCATTTTTCGCATGAATATCGCCAAGACAAACGACTATATGGTAAAGCAGTAATTAAAATCGAAATAGCTCAAGTGGAAATATAAATTCGAAAAGTCCATTAAACCTAAAAACTAGGTGAACTCAATCATAATAGTCCAAGTTATGAAGTAGAAGTAGAAATGTCAACCCGAGATACCCAACAAATCTAAAACTAGATGAATTAAACGCGACACCTCCATCATGCCTCTCTCCAACAATCGCCAGCCAAAACGAACCACGAGAATCTAGAGTTTGTTACCTCTCAGACGCGATAGAACTGAACAACAATGTCTACGTGACTTACGCGCGCCAGACTTCATGATAGATGAACACTAGGTTAATATTCGTTTTATAACAAGATAACCCAATAGAATGTTCGATTTCTTTACCTATTCGTCACTTCACACGAATGCCCCACAACTCCGTTCGAAAATATTCGCTACGCAAGTCCAAGAATTAACCCGATGTTTTTCGTTATCGTCGAAAAGAGTATTACCTTCATGTAAAGAAAACCCGCCTTGATACATTATGCGATTTTGTTTTTCTTTGATTCAAATTAATGATATTTCTTTAACACAGACTCCTGGATAGACGAGTCCCCCATAACTATGAGATTCCCATCTCACACCGCCTCGAAATACAGACAGGCGATGTGGGATGAGGGATATTCAATCTCTCCCGTCCGAGAATCAATGACCGGAAGACAAGGAGGAATAACAGACGTAGAACGGACTTTTGTGGCTATTAAACGGGAGCCTGGGCGAAACCCAGCTTGCTAACTCCGCGGTCAAGTCGAGGATATACTCGCTCGATTAGAGGCTCATCAAAGAAGAACGAACAGGGAAGTGAATCGAGCCCGTCAACACCTCAAACAAATAAACGAAGAAATTGCGGCCGGAATAATCCCGAGCACAAATGGGTTCGCACCCTTTTATGGCGTCTCATTTGAGCTCGATGACCCTCGGATAAATCAACCAATCAGGCCGATGATCGTGTTCTTACCAAAGAAGCCTCTACTGAATGGGATGAGACCAGAGTTAAGAGAATGGGAATCGAAGGGAAATCACCCCTACACACGACGGGTCGATAGACCAAGCTCGAAACGCCATTATCCATCATCTCGCCATTACTGAATTGATAGAATAAATTGTTTTGGAGTTCTTATTTTTCATTTCACTGTTTTATCATATGTTGTATTACCTGTAACTATTATAATATAGATAGTCTAATGTATTGGAATCACTAATTTAAATAATAAATTGATTAAGTTGCTAATGAGTTGTTTTATTGTAGAAATGAATTCAGATGAAATGTTGAATACGATTTTCAAAAGCACTCGGAAAGAGAATGTTGATCTCCACAGACAACTGGTAGAAATGACTAGGGAAATACAGCGCATAAAGTAAACATGGGTAGAACCATCCAAAGCGAAAGTCTTATACCAACGAATAACTGCCGCCCAACGCGGATGGGCTGAAGAAAAACGGTTGACGCAGGCCATGAAGACGCAGATCCGACGGTTAGAAGTGGCACTGGCGGCCTGTCAAGAGGGTCAAGCCGTCACGTACCCTCTGGTCTTCGCGCCGGCTCAGCTGGCGTATCGTGATGCCACCAATACATCTAAGTCGGCGATAAAATCACCCCAACGGCGTCCAGGAAAATTTGAACGGGCGAGACGACGAGCAATGAGGTCGACAGACCAGAAAAAATAAAAATTGTTTTAACAATAAATGTTTAGTTAAAATATGTGTACTCTTGTTAATATTTAGTAAGGTTCTAAGAAAAACAATGAGATCAAATCAGAGAAATAGACGACGAATTATATTTGCAAGTGAAGGGGACCGAAAATAGAAATCGCACGCGTACCTTCCATCGGTGGTCCGTTGAACCCACTATGGGATCGGGCCTTAGCAGTTCCTACGTGGCGCTCACCTTTGGCGATCCCATAACCAGTGGTTGCATTACCAACGTTGCGTGGCAACGGGTAACCATTGGGAGAGTGATAAAAATTTTCATATGGGGTCAAGGTTAATTAACATCGCCCTACCAAAAACCCCACAAATCGAACAACATTTCACTTTTACTTTACTATTTTCTATAAGTATTTTTATTAATTCGGAAAATTTGAGCAGCTTTCCGCCCTTATTTTACAGTTTTACGATAAATGTTTTAACTATTTCCGAAAATTTGTGCAGCGTTCCGCCCATATTTTTTCGATTTAATTCAACATAATTTATTTAATTCTTAAATATTATTTAAAAAATTATTTTCCATGATTTTAGTCGTTCGGACTAATCTTTTTCCGATGGCCATTCATTTTAATTGTTGCAACGATTTCGCAATTTTCCCCGCTACCCTTTCCCTCTCTTTGTCCTTAAGATCTATGTATGTTCATGTTATATTTAATGAGTGCCCACTGGACTACTCGGTGTTAGTGATTTTGAGCCGAATGTTGTTAAAATGTTTATGTCGATTTTATCGAAATTAAGTGCAAGAAAGTTGAGCCAAAAGACCCACTTTCAAGCTACTCTCTTTCGCTATTTAATTCAATGATTTGACGTTTTGGTTCCTGCGTTCTCACGCCGGAACCTTCACTTACACAGGTCGATAGTGTGTTTTATTTTACTGTTTTGCGATATGTTTGGCTGTGGGCCGAAAAAGAAATAAATAAAAATTACCATAGTAGTTGAAATAAAAGCTTCAATGCACCAAGGTTGTTGGTTGAAAATATTTATTCAGCATATTACATCGTCCACGTTAAATTCGTTCTGTCAAATACGACAATTGGCAATACATAAAAGCGTTGTGAGTATTTCATAAATACCATTCGTAAAATCATTGTGCACATTCCATAAATTCCAGTCGTAAAATCATTGTGCACGTTCCATAAATTCAAGTCGTAAAATCATTGTGCACATTCGATAAATTCAAATCGTAAAATCAATTCAATAATCATACACTAGCCGAGAGTGGTCGTGTTCAGGCAAAAAGCTTACCAGTGTTAATTGCCTGAATGCACGGCTCTCAGCTAGTTATACACGCCAACTAATTTACTGAAAAACTAAGACTGCAAAGTAAGGATGAAATTTTTTTCTCCGAAAAATAAGACTGAAAATTTGTCAAAACACATCAGTATATATATCTATAATTTGGCCTTAACCTTGCGTGTTAATTTTATTGCGATTAAACAAAATTCGACTTTGAAATTATTAAATTAAATTGGTAATTCATTTTTAATTAAATTTATTCAGCCAAAAATATTTTTATATCCACTTTTAGGTCCTTTTAAATTATTATATTTTATAATGATGTTTGAAGTTCAAACAAAATGGCTCTATGTTCGGCATCGCCGCTAAATTGGTGAGCTGGTACGCATTGAATATCTGGAGTTTAATTCCTCGGCGGCTTCGAGATGGGAAAGGTTACGGCGCACTTTCCAAAATGGAAGGCCACCTTTGAACAACCTACAACACACGATGGAAACGTCGCCCGAGGTATGAACTAATAAAATACTGGAAGTACGCGATGACATAGGAGGTATAATCATCGAACGATGTTTAAGTAGGGAATGAAAAGTTACTTTTCCATAAAACCTGCCAAATTGTGTAAAGTATCATGGGACGACTAGTGATTGAATAGGTGGAAGACGAGCAATGTGGTGGGTTTCTGGGTGTTGATATTTTGAAACTATATGGTTGATACCCAGACAACCCCATACAAATATATTTTGCTTACCACTCGGCACCTGTTGCTAAGCAACTTTGGAACTGTGTTCGAGTGGGTAGATCGTCTGAAAAAAGTGAGCGCTATTGCTAATGCTATAATTGACCGAACGATCCATGGGTTCAACGAGCTGCCGATAAAAGGCCTGTGCTCGATTTCGATTTTTAGGTCCCATTATTCTCCTATCTCTTTCAGATGTTAATCTATACTTTCATATCATTTATCTTTATGTCCATTTCCATAGTCCTCTTATCGTTTTCACGTTGACCTCCCATACCAATCACTCACTGGTCCCCTTTTTATCCTACTTCACGTGTGCTAACATTCATATGACCATCGAAATAACAGTTAAACGATAACAAACATGTATTTATGTAAACGATAGCAAACAGGTATTTAAGGGTGTCAATTATACATTAGTTGATGTTCGAGCAACTCGACGCTTAGCTCGCTCTTTTCATCCTGGCCGATGAGTACTGGGCTTTGGGGTGATCTTCGTAGTCGTCGTCGAGTCTAGATACACTAGCTGAGCCGGGGCGAAGACAAGAGGGTATGTCACCGCTGCGCCTTCCTGACAGGCTGACAGCGCCACCTCTAGCCCTTTTATTTGCGTCCTCAAGCTCTGATTTATTTGCTTTTCTCCCGTCCAGCCTTTTTGCGCGGCTGTTATCTTCTGATAGAGCGTTTTCACCTTCGCCGGCTCTACCCACGTGGCTCTAATTCGTTGAATTTCGTTGGACAGCTGCAGGAGCTGAGCACGGAGATTCTCGTTAGCTTTCCATGCGTGCTCCAATTCACGTTGTAATACTTTCGCTCGTTCCATATCTGTAAAGCAAATTTATCATATTGCCATATTTTATTTTAGTGCTATTAATGGAGTTTAATCGTTAACAATAGAATCCGACAGGCGTGATTTTATTGATGCTATGGATTAAACAAGCATAAAAATTAACTAAGACATTTACTTTATTAAACTAAGAATGGGTCATCCTGCATTATCGTCGATAATTGCCACTGTCAGTTTTTCTATGATGTTGAAGGGAATTCGATTTCGCAACTGTCCGGGCATAGGGATGCTCCTGATGTCTCTCAGTGGTTTCTTCGTTCCTTCGCATTTTCCGAGGGAGAACCTTCCGTGGAATGACTACGTCCATGGCCTCTGCGCTGACGTTTACCCTCTCGTCATCGAGTTTGAATGAGGTGTTGTACGGACCGCGTAACCGTCCGTACAAGCAATCCTGCCGGCTGCAATGTCTTCGTTCACGTTAGCGAGATATAGCCTGGCCCTGGCTACCTGGATGTTAGTCTGGCGCTGATGTTCCTCAAGACGAGCAAGGAGGAACTCAGCCTGGCCACGAATTTCTCTGGCTGGATTGCGACCCGGTTCCCGTTTTATAGCTACGAACGGGAGTTCGACCTCCTCCGTTTGTGGTAGAGTGCCTGATCTGGTTTCTCTGACCTGGGATACGGTAAAGTCCGCATCCCACATAGCTTGTCGACAACGATTTGCAGCATACGCGAGAAATCGGATGGTGACTCTGGATTCGTCAACCCACGAATCATCTAAACAAAAAAAAGTTTAAAAGTCATCCTTCGAATTCTCTGGGCCATTTAATTTCCATGTAGTTGTGCTAATAAGTGAAAGTGCACGTTTCCTGGGTTGTTTCCGTGTCATTTTCTTATCTTTAGCCTGCGATGTACCGTCAAAACGTATGCGGAGGAATATGCTCTCTCGATTATCACGTTACGGTCTCGCCTTTGTTGATAACACGGTAGACTCGGCTTAAGGGAAATTTGTTCTCTATGGCGGGGTCAATGTGAGCGTCTTATCAATAGGCGTCGATCTACAGGATCCAGTCGATGAGGGGGGGGTCCGAACGATGTTTATTGAGGGAACATCCCACGTTACACTGGCTGTTCGTACCAACTGTCACTAAAGGATCTTTTCGTTTTACACAATATCTTGATAAACTATTCTCGTTCCTACAGATCGTTCAGCTAGGACACTGCCCAGTACTTATTAGTAGTTATCCAATTATTTAATCAGCTATATTAGCTTATTCTACTTTACTATTCAAAGAATCTGTCATTGTCAAGAGAACCATACCATCAACATAGCACTTTAATTTTCTTTATCTATTTAATTTATGGTAAAAGGAAAATCATTAAACAATTCATTCAGTAATTCCCTACATAGGTATGTTGTCCATTACTAAAGAATTCGTGAAGTAAATTATTAATAGAACATAAAAGGAAAATTCCACTTATAGATTTAATCTACTACTAAAGGATTTGTTAGTTTAATCGTTAATAATACCATTAATAATCTTCTACTCATACATTTAGTTATTGCTAAAGAATTTTGTTAAATCATTAATAAGAATAAGTAATAATTTTCTATTCGTGTATTCTGTTTACTATTAAGGAACTTGTCAAAGAAATCATTGTTAAAATTATTTAATAATCTTTTCCTCATATATTCTGTTTATTACTAAAGAATTTGCTAAATGAATTGTCAAATAAATATCAATAAAACCAACAAAATCTATTTATAAATTTATTTTGTTACTAAAGGATTGGTTAAATAAATCATTAGTATAGTCATTTAACAATTCTTTATTTGTACATTTATTTTACTGTTAAGGAACTGGTTAAATAAATAGTTAAGTAAATATTAATAGAACTAACAAAATCTACTTATAAATTTAATTTGTTACTGAAGGATGTGTTAACTGAATCGTTCACATGATCATTTAATAATTCTTTATACATTTATTTTACTACTAAGGAAATAAATCGTTAATCAAATTATTTAATAAATCTTATTTATTTATTGTATCGCTAAAAGAGAATTTCAAAGAAGTACCTTACTTTACATTAGTTGTTTGGTCTATTATACACAATTTAACAATGATTCTCTTGACATGACCATTTTGGCAACAAGAATAAAAAATGTATTCAGTTGCGTTTAATAATTTTCATTATATCCATTGGCAACGTGTTAAATTAGATCAATAGACGGGTCGTTCCCTCATCGAGCGGGTCAGAGTCGGATCGACGGCTATGCCTGAAGTATTGGGTTTGACGTCTGGTACCTTTGATTAATGTTGGTGGTATTTGGGGTGATTGTCAAGGTTCGGATGAACTATTTAAAAGGAAAAATCAACGTGGTATTCATTTGAAACATTTTTATTGTTTAAATTTATCATCAATTTATATCTGATATCGTGAGATTGATGCCAGAAATAATTATTCTAGGGCTTCTATCTAGGACTTACAAAGTTAAAGAATAGTTAATATGAAAAATTAATTTACTTGAGATATTAGAGCTGGATCCATGAGCTGCAACGTCTTCCGGTAATCTCACTGGAGAATTTTGGTTACTTGATTGATAATACATTTTTAGTCTCTTGTAAATTAATGATTGGTGTTGAGTCGGCGGCGGCACTTACATGGCTGTGTTGTTATTTGGATAGAAAATTGGCGGTGTGTAAAGGTCACGTCGGCTGTCGTTATGCGGACAACTTTTCTAGAAAATGCGAGTGTGGAATATCCATAATTTTGTGCACCTATTGCATGCTCGTTTGCAGTCAGTGTGTGCGAGACAGACACCAATATTGATTGGCCGAAACATAAATGTCAAACCAACCGTACATATAGAGAATATTATTCTGTTCGTGTCATTTGCCTTCCCGATTTATCCAGATATCTTTGGGTTGGTAGAGACTCGTTGGCCGCTAATTTATTTCACAGCAGGTACTGATATAATTACGTTCTATTAAATTATTGGTTTTGGATTTTAAAGGTATCGTTTTCTGGTATGTTATGGTAAAGCGGGAATTATCTTCGGCAAGATTTCAACTGTGAATTCAATTTATCCTATTTATTAAATCAAAAAATTTTAAAATATTGTTTGTTATTGGGTTCAAGGAGTAATTTGGACAAATGAATGGTTAATTCGCATACTCGCTTAGGTTGGGAAGTTATTTGCGGTTATAATTATTGGTAGAGTTCGGAAAATAACTGTTGGTATTTCTCCGTGTCGATTATTTTTATCACTCAGTTATTAACAGTGTCGGTGCCTGACGTGCCACCCTTCAGTAGGCATAGGTTTCTATCGTGACGAGGGTTTTATCGTGTAGTGGAGATATTGATCCTTATTTATTGACCATTCATTACGTTCTCCCCGATTCTAACTAACCTTGCTTTATGGTTATTTATCAGTTGTTGGAGTTCAGATTGTAGGGAATTTTTGTTACGGTCAACACGGATGCGGTTCGAGGTTTGTCCATTTCTTAATGTCACCATAAAATCTGTGAGATCATAATATTAATCTGGGAATTTAAATTGGTCGAAAAAAAGGTTGTAATATTTAATCTTCATTCTTTTTATTATTTCGTTTTTTCTTTAGAGTTAAAATTCTAATTCGAAGTAACTTAGTGAAAATCCTAACGTTATTTATTCTTTTCTTTCAATAAGTTTTATTGACTTTAGATATTGTATCAGAAAGCTATGACGTTCACATTATTTATTCGTTACTATTAAGAAATTTTATGGATTTTAAACATCGTATTAGGAGTACATAGTATTTACCTTAATTAATTTGTACTCAGAAATAATTTCACTGAATTTAAACTACATTAATTAATTTTTTACTCTTAAATAATTTCATTGATTTTAAACGTTATATCGGGAGTCCGTAGCGATTAATTTTCTTTCACCTTTTTCTCCTAAACAATTTTATTTGATTTCAAATATTATTTTGGAAATTATAACATTTACAGTACCTATTTTTACTCTTAAGTAATTTTATTGATTTTAAACATTATATCAGAAGTTTATAACAACTACATTACTTTACTCTTAAGAATTCTTTATTGACTTCAAACCTTATCCGATATTTATAACAACGGTTTCATTTTATTGTTTCCCCGTGACCATCCCTACGATTGACCTTAGGCGCATTGTGTTCATATTATAATTATTGAGTGCCCACTGGACTACTCGGTGTGATGATTTTGAGCCGTTTGTTGTCAGTGATTTTTGGGTCGATTTTTCGGGAAATGAGTGTCGACGAAACAGCCAAAAGACTATTTCCCCTCCACCCTTTTCCCCTATATGGTATGATATTGACGTTACAGCTCCTGCGTTCTCACGCCGGAGCCTTCACGGGCACGAATCATTGGCGATAATACACACACTTACACGATTTCGAATTATATGTTTGATTTTAATGGCTTGCAGTATGTTTCGGCTGTGGGCCCGAAAAATTTCGACAAAACAAAACAAAAAATTTGGATTATGATTAAGTATTTTATTGAAATATAATTTACCGCAATAACTTCGTTCATCATAATAATAACACAACTCTCTCCCCACGCCGAGGCCCAAGCAGAGCTCATACGAGTTTGCAAGGACACGACGTGGAGAGAGTTTCGAACATTCCTCCACTCACCTTTAAAAGTTCTGGTGATTTTCTAGCAAAGTTGATTCTAGGTTAAAAACCGAGTTTTACGATTATTAAGATGATTAAAATTATGTGAAAATGAATCGGTATATATACCTATTGTACGACCCTAACCTTGCGTGTTATTTTTGATTCAGTAAAACAAAATTTGACCTTGTGATTTTCTAGAATATTCTATTCTTAATTTTTATTATTTTGAAATTTTATTTGACAATTTTTCTTTTGCATTTTTAATTGAATTATTTCTAATTCAAATTATTTGACTTTTATTCCATTTTTAATAAAATTCGCAATTTTTATAAATTGTCAAATTTCGGTGAAATTGTTAGGTTTTCATGTTATGGTTATTTCATGCGGATCTTGTTGCACTTTGTTATTATTTAATTTATTTCTGTGTTTTATAATTTTATATTTAATTGTTCTCTTTCTCGCATTTTAGTAGGGTTAATTGGTGTTTTAATAGGTTTGAGTTTAAATCTGCATGTTGTGTTTGCATGTGTATTACCGATTCATTTAAACATTTACAAGGCTGTCTGTGTTCTGGCCCAACATGCCGAATGGTAAGCGAAAGATATTTGTATGTGGTTGTCTGGGTAACAACCATACAGTTTCAAAACATCAACACCCAGAAACCCACAAATCCAACAATTAGCTTGAAGAATATTGTAGATGGAATGTTTTAGAAATAGTAGTTGGGGGGCTCACAAGATACCCATAACCAGTTTCATGATCATCTCATGTTTTGGAATTCACCACAAATAACATTTACCAGAAAACTAAACTTTATTTTGTTAATGTCATTTGAATAATTTGGCTTTTTATTTTTTTTAATATTATGCTAGTAAATTAGAATTATTAAAAATAATAAAATACAAAATTTATTTAATTAGATTTTCATATTAAAATTTTTTAATCGTTTTGCTTTTCATTAGCTTCCCTCATAAATATTACATAATATTATGCAGTAAAATATTTGTTATAACTTTAACTTCAAATAATAGTTTTTCAAATTTAACCTTGAAATGAACTTGAAAAGCCTTTTTCTATTATATTATTATTTTAATTTAAAAAAATTCTATTATATTCCTGAATTTTGTTTTTAGATATTTTATTTATTTATAAAATAGAATTACCTAATAGTATTAATTCACATTTCAAGTTGATTTAAATATTTAAGAATTAGTATTAAGAAAATTTTTAAAAATACCTTATTTTTACTGAATTCTATACTAATATGGTTAAATACCGATTGTAAAATTTGATTGAAATATGTTAAATGATTTATTACATCAATATCAATAATTCATTTTTAAAGATATTAAGAAATTATGTTTTAGGCAACTTATATTGGAATATCAGTTCATTTCAAGGTAATTTACATTATTTTGAAACTTATTGGAAATTGGATTGCTAAAAAAGGATGTCTGGCCATATTTCAAGCATTATCCAAACTATCATATTATATTTTTGGAATTTGGATGTTCAAAAATATTAATTTATTTAGTAATTTTTTATTCATAAATTTTATTGTATATTTAAATTTAATAATTTAGTTTTTTTTGATAAATCAGATTATTATCAAGAAAATTTTATTTTTAATTTTGGAAAATATTTTTCTTAAATTTATTTACTGTATTTTATTAAGCATCAAGTTTTTTATGACATTTATTCAAATCCAATAAATTTTCTTTTATTCGAATCAATAAATTCAAATTATGATTACTGATTTTTAAATATTGTTATTAATAATTGTTTTAGTATGTCTCTTATTTAAATAATTAGCTTGTTTAAATAGTCCTTAAAATTGAAAAATCTAGCCAAATTTCCAGTTTTAAGTAATTATTTTCAGCCGCTGTTTAATTTAGAATCATTTTCCATTTTTAACTTTCTTTATATTCATATCTTTCGAATGCAGATTGAAATATTTCCTCTTAGTTCATGATGTAACATCGATTCTGTAGCTTGTCAAATGAGAATGTTTTCCAGTATGGTCAAAGCTTTACAATTTTCTTCCAAACACATCGATATTTGTTTACTTTTATAAAGACAGCTTTAAAATGTGAATAAAAATGCGAAATAAACGAATCAATGATAGGGTAAAAATAGAATATATTCAACTAATAAATTAATTAAAAATTGACATATTATGAGGGAAACAGGTATTAAAGGATAGCAAGTGGAGAAAAGAATACAAATGTGGTAATATAAAATATATGGGGTCGCTTAGGTGAAGGAATTATGTTTAGGTTGTGATTGGCAGACAGCCAAGAGGTAACCTGTCCAAATGGTAGAAAAAACAAATTTAGATTATAGTTAGTTGGACTATGGGTGTTAAATCCATGGATCGTTATGAGTTATCGCGCATATACCCCATCCTCTAGAAAATATGATCAGCATTTTTTATCTCATGGATGGGGTTTCCACTCAACTGGGCAATAAGTTATCGCGAATTTGGTCAATGAGTTATCGCGCATTGTGAAAATATCGATTTTTAAGTGCAAAATGTGAAAATATGATTTCTGACTATAGTTAAAAGGGTTTGGGATTTTTTGAATATAAAAAGCACGAACTTCATTTTTGACTGTGATTTATGTATGACAATCACTTAAATTTGAAATTGTAATCTGAAATTTTTGCAGATAAAAAGATTTTACAAAATCCCCTTATTTTTAAATGTATTTAGTAATTCCTTCTGTTAAAACCGTTCTTGTTTTCATGGGTTTATAACTCATTGTTATGAAACACACCAAGATCATTTTTCTGTCATAAATAATTGGATACATAAATATTAAAGCTGTAAGTCCTGTTAAACCCATAAATTCATCTGTTTGCTCAGGGTTAATGAATCAAATCCCAAAGAAGTCGGGTGTTTGAAGGTTAAAATTTAATTTTGAACCTAAATCATTGCAATATGATAATCGAAAGTTATAAATTTATTGATTTTATTGAAAGAGTCCGAAGATCAGAACGAGAATTAATTAAATTAATTGCTTTTGAAAAAGATTCGTCTATATAAATTCCTCGCATTATCACTTTAATTAAATAAGTGGCATGTGTTTAAAACATTTATAAACTTGATTAAATAAAATGTATGTTCCCTGTTGTAAATCAATGGGATTTGAAAGCTCATGTAAATTTGTAAATAAAAATCCAATATTTTAGTCTTTACTAATTTCTTCTACTGAAAACTTACTGAAACCAACAATAATAACCTATTTGGCGATTTCAATATGTTTAAAACAGTATCGAACTATGTTTATCATTAAATATATTTAATAATAAATCTCAAATTCCAAAGTAAAATTTTAATAATAAGTGAGAAATAGTTTTATGTAAGGCTTTTGTGATTAAATAACAATCCCTTTTTTTTACATTCAATCAGCAACGAATTTATTGAGATTATTTAATTATATCAATAAATTATAAATATTACGCCATTATTGTTTCCGCGTATAGCAGTAGGTAGAAGTGAACCCACAATGACTCATCGTTTTTTCTCGAAATTTTTCAAGTCAGAAAATTTTCTACCTCTGTGTGTGTGCTTGGGACATTTCAACTTTTCAGGAAAGTTCAAAAAGGTTAAAATAATTATTATTATTAATATTATTATTATTTTTCTCACAATTTAATATTTATATTTTTTCATAGCAAAATATTTTATTATCACTCATAATTTTTTCGAAAATTTTTCAATAAAATTCAGCACTTTTAATTTTATGACTCATAATTTTTAAAACAAGGAAATTTTTTCTATTCCCTTGACTGTGTGTACAAAGGACATTTAATAGCAACTTCTACCGAAAATTTTGAAAATTCGAAATTAATAAATTATTATTTTTATTATTATTAATAATATTATTATTTTTTCATTACAAAATTTTATTACTATTATTTTCGAAAATTTTCTAGATCAGAACAAAAACCCCTCCTACACTTTCATTTTTATGACTCGCAATTTAAAAAAACAAGGAAATTTTTTCTATCCCATTGACTGTTTTGCGTGTATGTGTTAGGGACATTTAAAAGCAACTTTTACTATAAATTTGGAAAATTCAAAAATTATAAATTAATATTATTAATAATATTATAATTTCTATTTTTCAATTAATATTTATCAATAAAATTTGGTTGATACATTTATTTTACATTTAAATCCAAGAGCGTTTGAGTCGCCATATTAGAGAAAAATGTATTACCAGAATCTGTATTTTTTAAATTTTCAATTAAATGTCCCTTACACACATGCATGCGGGTAGAAAGTTTTTTCATTTTCTCATTTTTCAGGTTCCTATTTAATGTCCACTGCAAACACACACGTGTAGAAAAATTTCGATAAAAAACGATGAGTCATCGTTGGCTCACTTATACCTACTTATAGCATTTGACACAAATTATGATCTCAAATTTATAATGATTTTATTAAAAATGGATTATCATTTTTTCGATATTAGATACTTGCTTAATGTTTCACTTTAAACCTCAGCATTTGCCATAGGGATATAACGAGTGTTGCAAAAGGTAATAAACAATTCTATTTATATATAAATATTTTTAAAACAATATAAATGTTAATTTTTTATTATTTAAGATAACAGATTTTTAAATTTTATTTAAAACAGAATTTATAATAAATGTTTAAAGTGTTCACCATCTACATCAATGAAAGTTTACACTTTTTTAATACACCGCTACATGCATTCTGGATATCTTGTAATGGGATTCGAGCAAATGAATAAATTATTATTTTCGTTAACTTCCAAATTCTCAACATAAACTGTATTCTTAAGAATGCAGGTTTACCGTTTTTGGTTTTCATCCATTCCCCCTGTACTAAAATTGGATATTTTAGCCTATAAAAGCTTTTTAGTAAAAGCACTATCGTCAATTGAGAATTGAGTCATTTCTTATAAAATAAAATTAGTGATACTGATGCAATAAAACAAACTAAAATATTTATATTTTTTGAAATTATTTACAAAATATTTAAATTCTTTATCATCTATCACTTTTTGAAACACCCGATATATAAACAGATTGAAATTTTCATGTGATATTTAAAAAATAATAACGGATCTTAGGATAAAAGTTAATCTCGATGTTAAATTAGTGACAAATATGGCAAATTCCACTTTAAAAAGAAAACAGGCTATAATTATTCTGACGAAAATATCCACAAGAGACAACCCTCAAGCTCAACTCGCTGGAGCTATTGGCAAACAAAATGCTTATTTTCTTGAAAGAATTATGACTGAAAAGCTAGCTTTTATGTTAACGAATTTGAAAAATGAATTATTAAAACAAAATAAAGAAATCTCGTTATTCGTATGCTATCAGCATAAATATTATTACAAATACATAATAACTGACTGGCTTGAACATTTACCAGATTATTCCAAGCGTCTTGAACCTTTACAAGTGCTAATTGTTGATTTTTTTAACCGTATTTAAATCTTTCTTTCCCAGGATATCTCACCATCAATCTGTGAACGTTTTCAATTGCTTAAGGAAGAATTTGAAAGAAATCGTTCAAAACTGGATTTGAGTTTTGATGCCGACTCATTTTGCACTACAAGCGCTACCAAATGCAAAAAGTCAATCAATTCTACATTTCAATATGTTTGTGTTGAAGTAATAATTAAATTAATTCATTTTATTATTTTATAATATTTCACCTTTGACCTTCAATTGCTAAACCATAACACGTCGAAATCTAATTTTTTGGACTATACTTTATGTTGTTTTGTTTAGTGTTTGCGATTATATTTCATTTGCACTTTAAAATATTTGCAAGGAAGTTTTTAAAGTATTTTTTTGCTATTATAGTATTTATTATTATTGTTAGTAATCATTAATATTATTAATATTTAATATTTTTATAAATCATTAACATTATTGGTTTTTGATAATGTTTATTATTAATGTTATTGATCATTAATATTATTGATTTTTGATATTGTTTATTATTATTATTGTTATTATTAATTTTTAATATTGTTTATTATTATTGTTATTAATCATTAATATTATTGATTTTTGACATTGTTTATTATTATTGTTATTGATCATGAACATTATTGATTTTTGATATTGTTTATTATTATTGTTATTGATCATTAATATTATTGATTTTTGATATTGTTTATTATTGTTATTGATCCTTAATATTATTGATTTTTAATATTGTTTATTATTATTGTTATTAATCATTAATATTATTGATTTTTGACATTGTTTATTATTGTTATTGATCATTAATATTATTGATTTTTGATATTGTTTATTATTATTGTTATTAATCATTAATATTATTGATTTTTGACATTGTTTATTATTATTGTTATTGATCATTAATATTATTGATTTTTGATATTGTTTATTATTGTTATTGATCATTAATATTATTGATTTTTGATATTGTTTATTATTGTTATTAATCATTAATATTATTGATTTTTGATATTGTTTATTATTATTGTTATTGATCATTAATATTATTGATTTTTGATATTGTTTATTATTATTGTTATTGATCATTAATATTATTGATTTTTGATATTGTTTATTATTGTTATTGATCATTAATATTATTGATTTTTGATATTGTTTATTATTGTTATTGATCATTAATATTATTGATTTTTGATATTGTTTATTATTGTTATTGATCATTAATATTATTGATTTTTGATATTGTTTATTATTATTGTTATTAATCATTAATATTATTGATTTTTGACATTGTTTATTATTATTATTGTTATTGATCATTAATATTATTGATATATATTCAAAATTACTGTTATTTATGCAAATTAATGTTATAAACAAAAATTTGAAAATGTCGCAATGTTATGACAAGCCCAATTTTTTTTCTCTTTTCAAAATCTGATGACTGAAAAATACTTAGGAGATAGAAGCCATTCCAATGCACTTTTAAATTTTCCAAAATGACAGTAAATTAATGAATTAATATACCCAAAAAAATCAGTCATGGCGAAATGTCTACCGTAAGTAACAGTTTATCAATTAAATTGCATTCACAAAGAAGGTTCTGTTTCTATCACAGGTCGTTTGGTTCAAAAGCAAAGAAATGCCATTAGCCATGTTATAGGAAAGAAAAAATGCAGCATTAGTAAAACGAGTAAAAGTTTCATTAAGTTCAGAGAGTAGAACCTTCGAAATTACACCAAAGTATAATTCGAACAACAATCAGTGATTCATCATACCGGAAACTTTAATTGTTTTATTGGTTCAGCTGCTGGTGCTTGTGTTCTACTATCAGCAATGTTTGAAACCAACCATTTCTTTAGATAAAACAGTGACAATGACTCAACCATAAAGTACTATGACGACTGTGCTTATCGTATTCATCTTCATTAGTATTTATATACTTCATATTTTTATCTTCCCTGACATCAATAGCTGCTTGCAAATGTCTTTTCCAAAGTTCTTTCTCTTTGATTTTCCCTTCGGTTTTGGTATTGTGCATTACTTCTATATTTACTTCCACTTTCGTCTTGTTTTATCCTCCAATTTCGATTATTGAGATTTGTGTGGCATTAGGTCTCACTGTGTCCTTTCAAATTGCATCTTTTACTTGATATATTTGGACACTGCGTATGTGCTATATTTTTCAGCATCCGTAGCATTGTTTTCCTTTCCTGAGTGTACATTGACTTCTAATGTTACCTGTTTTCTGACAGTTGTAATAAGTACCAGAAGCATTTGAAGTGTGTTAAAATTAAAAAATGCATTGTTGCAATCAATTATGATAATCAATAAAGTTTTACGTCGTTGGATAATAATAATAATAACAACAAAAATAATAATAACAATAATAAATAATATTAATAATACTAATAATAATAAATAATAATTATAATAACAACAAAAATAGTAATAATTATAACAAAAATACATGGTAATTTTAAACCATTCAAATTTTTTCTATATTAACATATTTCTAGTTAACGTTTCTTGATGAACTTGTAATGAAATATCGAGCAAATTAATATTTTGATAAGGTTTTCATGAATTGATAGATAAATTTATATAAATATAGGACACTGCAGATGGGCGTGCTTTAGAGGCGGCGATTCGTGTTGGGTTTCATCACAATAACCAAGATGTGATAGTTCTAAATCCGCATGCCGTTGAAATGACCGACATGCACATTAAGGATAGTCTTTCATATTTAGAGGACAATACTGATGTTAAGGTTGGACTTTATTAGTTATACATAACGAAATAATTGATTTATGAATTTGTTTTACATCCAGGATCGGATTCTATATGGGAAAACATCGTGTGGCGGCTTGTATCTTCTTGGAGTGTCCCGTAGCAGAGACATATTACTCAATATTCGCAGACTCACAAATGATGTTATTTGGGGTTCATCAAATGCTTTCAAAGTTATATCAGAACACGAATCGAAATTGCAATGGGCCGGAGCATGTTTACGAAGCGTTTTGAAAGATGTTAGTTTATATATTGCTATGATAATGTCATTCATAATATTAAGTAAATGGGATATCGATTTTAGGCCAGAAATCACATTAACAATAAATAAATGAAAATATGAAATATTCAAACAATTTAACTAATAATAAACATATTATAATTGTATAAATATAAAAATAAAAATAATCATTCTAAATCATATAAAATTAATTTTAAAAAAGCAAAAATTATTATTATTTTATCGAACAAATTTTTATTGAAATAAATATTCAATTTAAATTTAAAATTCTTTTCATACAAACAGTTAATATACAAAATCAATATTCAATTATTTAAATAAGTAGGTTAATATTGGCGTAGATATAGGAAAAAACAGTGGTTTATCTTGATGATATTCTCATATTCGCAGAAAAAACGATTAGAAATTGTTCTAAAATAATTAAAGAAACAGGATGAAAAATAGGCTTAGAAAAATCTTATTTTATTAAACAAGATATAACATGTTCAGGACATATTATAGACAGATAATGATAAAACTAAAGAAATGCAGGAAAACGAAAAATCGAAATTTATCAAACGATTAAAAAGATTTTTAAGGATTGACGAATTTTTATGGGAAGTTTGTCAGAGATTGTGGGAAATATGCACGACTACTTGAAAGTCAAATGAATTGAATCATAATAATCGTATCGAGGACTCATTGCCACCCAATTCCAGACATGGATAAATTATTTAAGTGGATTGAATATAAATCTGGAATACCGAAAAGAGGCATTACATGCAAATGTAGAATCTTTATCGAGGAAAAATTGTATCACATGTAATCAGTCTCAGACGATTCACGAAGACGCAAAATCAGAAAAGAATAAAACGAATATATTAGCAATCGATGAGTCAAAGGAAGGTATAGGAAAAGAAGTAACTAAAACTAAAGAATTGTTAATCAATGATATGCATAGAGATTTAAATTAAAAAATTTTATTTAATAATAATCAAGATGTCAAGAATAAACTGTAACACCAGCTACTACTGGCCATCCTTCAACCTACTAATTCCAGTTACACAATTCGCTCCAAGCATCATGGTGTGGTAAGAGCTAATCTCAACAGGCATAATCGAGCCTAAATTCTTTGAAAAAAAATCTCAAAGCCCACACTTACATGACCATGTTCAAAAACTTTTTTCGATTAAAAGTAAGGTGCAAGGCAATGTATGTACTTTGAACAGCTCACTTTGCCACTTTTATCTCGGCAAAAGGTTACCTTGTAGATGGATTGGTAGATGTGGGCTAATCTAGTGACCTGTGCATTCTTCTGACTTAGCATCTTACGATTTCTTTATTTGGGACTATCTGAAGGATATTGTGTATAAAGAAAAAGTAGATCCAAAAGAGGAGCTTTGCGACCAAATCACTACAGTATACACAGAGATATCGATCAAAATGTGGAAGAATGCATGTAAAATAATTAAAGTGAATTATAATAATTAAAGAACTGCTGTGATGAGAGTGGACTTCAACAAAAATATTTCACTGCATTCATAAATTTGTACATGATCATAAGATAAAATGAAAAATATTTTGCACATTTCGTCTATTTTACTTTTGAGATATTTGAAAATAAATGCATACTAACTACTTGCGAAAAACTATGTTAATAATATATATGTTACTTTAATTCGCAATTAATTAAAATTCAAAATAATTGTTGCATGAATGCTGATTGGATATATTTTAAAGGTATGTGAACAAAAATTTGAATTGCATCAAATAAAAAAGAAATGTTTCTGTAATAAAATATATTTTATTACTGAATTTTAATTATTACACCAAGGGGCATTTAATAGGACCAGCGAGGACATTAAATTGCACCATAAATCATTACAATGTTTTTTAAATTAATTTTTTTTTCGTATATAAAATTTTAATGAAAATTAAATTAAAGATTAATTTTATTAATTTATTATGATTTTTTTAAATGAAATTTAAAAATTCTGAATTTATACAAGGCAAAACATTTAATTAAATATAAAATTTCAATAATTCACCAAAAATTTCTTCTTTTATTAGACATTTGTGATATGGAGATAATAATTTCTGAAATTATCATAAACGAGCTTCTGGGATAGCATCATGTCGAATGTTGAAAGACATTGTTCTGAGACCTTGAAAGAAGACTTTTACTATTATCCCGTTTTTGATTTTCATATAAACACTTTCAATATCTCCAATTATTTATTTTTTATTTTCAGCAGATATTCTACAATAACCTGTACAAGTTAACTAAATTTAAAAGGAAAAATTGCATATTTACCTTGGAATGCTCTCTGTGGAATAGTTGATGCTTTCATAGCATCAATTTATAAAAATACTAATAATTATTAGTATTTTTAGTAATGGTATTTTTTTTGCGAACCGAGATTGTGTGCAGATATTTATTTTTCTCCTCCTATAGTATAAGGTCGTATCTGATGTTACTTTTGGCTATGACACACACAAATTTATTATAGGCTATTTTATTGATTTATTATTTATGGTGCGATATAATATCCGTTTAGGCTCTATTTAATGTCCCTTGGTGTATTCATTTAGCGTAAATCACGTTTTATATAACTTGAAACGTATTTAAAATGGTAGCGTAGTAGTATTATCAAACCATTCGTTTTAATTATAAAATGACCAAGATTTTTGTTTATTTTGTTGATTTTTCATATAAAAAACATTTAGCTTTAAAATATGTGTAAAATAATTACTGAAATTTTTCACCTAAAATATAATAGGAATGTGGCGCAGCCGGTAATTTTCAAAATTGTAAACAATAACTTGTTTATAATGAATTTCAACTGATAACTTTGTTTTTGTTACTAAATTTACAATGCAACTTTATTTTGTCTAGTAATTTAAAGTCAAAATTTCACTTATGTTAAAACTTAAATGAGTACTTTTTTGATTAAAATGCCACTCCTCTTCTCTTTGCAGTTTATCATATTTTTGACTTTTTTGGTGTCATGCACTGTAATGTTGTCAACCTTTGCGGTTTTGCGTGATGCGTATGTTTTGTTTTCTAATAATTTCCTTTGCTAATGATCTCTTTTGATCCCTTTATTTAAGTGAACCAGACACATTAGGTTTTTGAATTTTATTCTCACAAATATTCCCACAATTCTTGGTTAGACACAATTATGCAAAGGTAAAAAACTCCACATTCTTTCTTTTAA
This sequence comes from Schmidtea mediterranea, assembly GCA_022537955.1. Taxonomy (NCBI): domain Eukaryota; kingdom Metazoa; phylum Platyhelminthes; order Tricladida; family Dugesiidae; genus Schmidtea; species Schmidtea mediterranea. The sequence goes on along the minus strand of CM039680.1, from coordinate 152,494,275 downwards.
CCGATAGTAAAATAATCATGTTTCTTTTTTTTTCATATATCAACGATACAAGAAAATTATCTACAATAAGCCCTATTAACTAAAGTACATAAAATTGCACACTATTCACATAAAACTGAACATCAGTTTGAATAACATTGATTGAAGAAAGTTAATCAAAAGTTCAGAACCTTACATTGGAATGCTCTCTTTCTTTATGAGCTAGGTCTTCATCTTGCCTTATTTGGTATTGTTTCTTCGTTAACAGAAATCAAAAATCAAAATACATTCTAAGTAACATTCTAAAACCTAAACTATTGTAGTTATCAAATAATTCTTCAACAAGATCCTTTTAGTATTGAAACCCGGTACTTAAGACTTTTTTATTGTTCTGTAATTTTGTTTTCATGATTTTTTGATGAAATTACTGATAAAATGCACATTCGTAACTTTTATGTCTGATATAAAGCACTGACAAACTATTTGATAAATTCCTGTTTTACGTGAATTGAGGGAAAATTTGAAGGTTTTCAAATTCGGAAACAGAATACACCGAAACTTTAACTTTATTCCAAGTGCAAACTTAAATAATTTGAAATCCTTTTTTTTGAAATAAATTACACTTTGTTATCCAAACAAAATACGCATGGTTAATTCTTGAAAATAAGTGCTACTATTAAATTCAACATTCTTACCTTACCAACTATAAAAATTTTTCTGAATTTATTATTACAGATTTCGTCAATTTTATTTTTACATATTTGAACATGCAAAGTTTTTTTTGTTTACGTTGTCTTGTTGGTGAACAAGGTTCTATAGTAGTTTCCAGGAAAAGAGGCTTCTAATTTTCCCTATTGTTGTTTATTTTTGTCCAGTTACCGAAAGTTTTACAAGGTCTAATATTGGCCATTTTAAATTCACACATGTTGCATAGCTATTTTATTTCTACAAAAAAAATAATTTATGAATTTTGCCTGGACTCATAAAACGCTCTCTATTTTTTTAATCTATAACAGCTTTTATAAATTACGGCAAATATTATGTGCAAACGGTTAAAAGTTATATTTTTCATTAAAATTATATATTTTTTATTTAAATTAAAGCTTCTTGTTTATCATGAATTTCAGGCCAATTATGTTTATTTTTTTTAATTTAAATTTTCATTTAAATATAGATTTCCACAAATAATTTCAGAAAAAATTTTTTATATCGCAATAATTTTCTCCCTGTTCTGTGACTTCGATCAATCTTTTCTTATCAATTTCTAAATGACTAAAAATATTTAACTTTAAAGTTATTATTTCACTTATAAATAATGTTTTTCGATGCTTTTCATTTCATATTTTCCAAAATTTCCGGTAATCTATCATCATTTTCCGAATTTTTAAACTGGAATTTAATTAAATAAATTTTTATTACATTACTTCTTTTTGCTTCACTCTTACTCATAGAAAGATGGAATGTGATAAGACACTTGAAATATCTTTGAATTGTATATTTTTCTAATTAAAAATGCTCATATTAATTAATTGCTGTCCATAATTTCTATTCACTTGTATATTTATTACAGAGTTTTTCACCCAATTTTGAAAACGTTTCAACCATCTTTGAAAATTAATTAAAAAATATTAATTATAGGGGTGATTAAAATTAATTTACGAAATTGAACTTTCAAAATACGAAACTGATCTTTCAAATTATGAAATTGACCTGAAAACCCTGTATAAACTTTGAAGAATTGTATTTCTCCATTTAAATACAAAAATTACAAAACAGGGTAATTTTAATTTTCAACCTGATTATACAACATAATTTTAATTAAACGTTAATCAAATTTGTAGGCCCAGTAAAACTGTTTCAAACTCCGATTCTGAACGAATTATAAGTTCTTATGAAGAAAGAATTCAAGAAACAGAAATTTCTCAGATTTTAAATATTAAAAGAACTACTGTGCACGAAATAATCAAAAAATTTCAACTTACAGGTGAAATATAGGCAAGAAGATGTGGTGAAATTATTACTTGCGAGCTTAATTAGTCGCAGAAGTTATATATTAAAGATTTAGTAGATGTGGACTGTACTCTTTCACTGCAACCACTGTGTAATAATAATTTTCAAAATAGGGTAAAAAACCCAATATATTCCAAGATGCCTTAATAACGAAGAAATTATCAATTAATAAAATTAACTATTGACGTTTTAAATATGTCTTTTACTATCTACAAAAAAAGTTATATTTTACTGACAGTTTTTAAATCCACGGTTTTTGATTAAATATTTTTTAATTAATTTTGAAAATAGGGTGAAAAACCCTGTATGGGTTATTGAGTGCAGTTTATGTGTTTATATTTTATTTTGGTCACAAAAAATATTTTTCTGCTCTTCTGTGGTAAATTCACTTACTTTCTGCCGATGAGTATAATTTGTGTATTGATTTAAAGTATATTTTTTCTATTTATAACATAATTATTTAAACTTGTTGGGTGACTGTAGGTAATTTATGAAAGATGGTGCAAATATTTTGATATAGATATTTTTATTTTGAAATCTTTCTTTCTATATCTGTAGTTAATTACATTTTTTTCAATTAATTAATTAAGGTCAATGGAATTGATTCACTGCCATTGGTGGAAAGAGAATTAGGTCTACAAATGGAACACATTCCAAATGATTTAATAAGTGTCGTTATACCGACATTCAATCATGAAGAATATATCGAAGAGACTCTTGAATCTTTAGTCCATCATTTGTCCGGTAAACGATCAGTTCAGGTTCACTTTTTCCCCATGATAATCTGCTTCATTATAACAATAATGATAGATCATAGCTATTGATGCGTCGAGCACTGATTACACCTTCGCTAAGCTTAACGAATTTAAACAAAATATTCACAAATATTTGTCCTCATCCACCAGCTATTCCGTCAAAGGCCAAACAGTATTTCTTAAAAATAGTTGTATATCACAGTACAAAAAGCCCACAAATGAAGTGATTCATAAAACTATTGAATTGAATTCTTTAATAACAATGGAAATCCATTTATTGCCAAAAGATTTAGTCCAAAGAAGAGAAGAACAAGTTCGATATGCGGTGAAAAATTTCTCTAAAGGCGGAACGTTGCTAATTCTGCGACCTGGAACCAATCTTCCGTTGTATTGGGATATTAGTATTCGTAGAAGTTTGAATCAGCTTGGGGTCATTATGGGAGTTTTCTCGTTCCATTTGTACTTGCATGATCGATACATCGAGAGGAAAAATGTCGGCTGGGCGTTACGGTGCTATTTGATGAATTGGATTTTTAACATAAGGTCAAGAAAGTACGAGCTACCTAGTGGAGATCAAGGCTTTTTCATGTATACGTATTATTATCGGCTCGTAAATCATGGTAGGACTAGAATTGAGCCTGCAGTTCTTGATGACATTGAACTTGTCGACCGAGTTCGATTGTCTGGCCATATTAATACTTGTGAAGCCAATGTTACCGTTTGTCCACTGAAAGCTCTCCGATTTGGATTTTGTCGATCCTGGCTGCTTGACAGTTTAATAATCGCGGCATTCAAGCTGGGCGCTGATCCAGATTTACTAGAGAAATATTGCAATAATTTAGTTGTTGTCAAGCCTGATTATTTTGATGGGTATTAGAGTCGTTCAATGTTCTGTTGTGAATACAATAAATACTATTTTTCTTATCGTTCTAATTTTTGATAAATTATTTACAATTTGAGCAAGAATAGTTTTGCTGGGCTATTATTCAACAAGTCGGTTAATTTCTGAATTCTTGTGCTATTTCTTTATAGAAATCAAAAACTCAAGGCAGAATACGTTTATTGATTCTCATCTCGAATTTAAAATTGTCACTTTTTGCACTTCTTTATTGTATAGGTAAGCCAAGGAAAAATTGACTTTTCGGGACGTTAAAGTTGATGTTTTATCAAGTAGATTTTTTTCACTGTAGCTCTTTTTTATAAAATCTCCGCGAAAACATTTTAATTATTGTGTTGGGCTTAGAGCCAAAATTAAAACAAAAAGTATCAGAAATAAATTATAAAACAAAAGGATAAAAATAAAAGGTTAATGAAATATGGTCGTTAAACATACCCACGCACCGCAAGAAGAGATCAAAAATTAATAAACATATTAATTAAAATTCTCGAAAACCCTACAGCTGCAGAAAGAAACATGAAAAATAAAATAAACTGCCAAAACCTTGCAAAATAAGGTTTAGAAAAAACACAGGCAGAAGAGGCGACCAGGAAATAAAATATTAGGGTTTAAAAATAATATCGTAAAAAATAATAATAAACACGAAACCTAATAACGAAATATTAATATATCTAAAAATAAATAAAATTGAATAAAAAATTATTAAAATAATTAAAACAATTTAAAAACCCTAAAAATGGCGATAAATCGCCTATTGGTCGCACACAAGCACGAAAATAGTATATAAGTAGCGATCAATCTCATTATTTTAACCATAAAAACCTTTAAAACCTTTAGAACTTTTACAAATCACTTCTACGAATTTACGAAAATTATTATTCGATTCAATTGAGTAAGGAATTTGTTGTTTTATTTGTTTTGTATGTTAACGTAACAATCCTTTTGTGATGTTTGTAACATTTATAATGCTTAACTTGTCTAATATTAAATCATTATATCTATTATTTATACCGAGGTATCCCTTTAAATTCCTATTTATAATATGTATAGAAATAGCTCGCGGATAGGCAGCTCGGTGATCCGGCTGGAGGATTATGTTCCCTAGTTGTGATCGCGGGTCGAGCCTATCTGCAATCTCGGTCTGTCCGCGACGGGGCCTGGCAAAATGGCACAGGACCCTCCCCGTAGGTTATCGTTAAACGACTTGCAACGGCTGATGGGAACGTCGGTCGAGGCAAGCAGTAAATCTAAAATAAGGGAAGTGCGACGACAGTTAGGGGAAATAGGAATGATCGTATCACGATTAGTAAGAAAAATTTCTCATTAATCTCGGAAATCATATGAAGAGGGCAGTACGGATAAGATATCAGGCATAAAACTTTTGCATTTTATGATAAAAACTATTAAAATCAAATTAACGAAATCTAATAACTATTACCTTTTTCGTACAAATCTTCCTTGGTGCAGATGAGAATTCAGTTTTCATTACTCAAAATGTGCAAGTGAATTAGCTAGGAAATTCATTCATCAGAATGGCCGAGAAGAGACGATACGCCGTAAAAATGAACATAGCTGCCTCCAACAAAAATTTGTTAAACATCCAAGTTTTCTCCGGGATAATCACCAAAACACGCACTAGGAGATCCAGAGAAAATAGCTATAAAAGATCGATATAAGACCATCGATAGTTTAGAACTATAAAACCAGATTGATCATGCACAATAAGTAAGCTGAAATCAAATTTCCGTGTATCGAGAATATAACGAAACATCTAATCGATTTTTTTCGACACAAATCAATGACGATAGTAAACAATCAAGTTGCCGAGTTAACAACGTGAGCCGGAGAGAAAACCGAGTTGACGCCGACACTGGCAGGAAGTTGTTCAATCAACCTGGCTCGCCACCTTGTTATACATAAAATCACGATGTGATTCGACCAACGTACCGGGAACTGTCAGGATAGACATTCGCTAAAATGAACCTTGACCGAGTTTTGTTATTTAAAATCGACAGGAAGTTTCCCCGAACGAGTAGGACCCACTGTGATCACGGACTTTGCCAAAGTTAATTACAGATAGCCGTGTAACTTCATCTGGTAGGAGACTAACATAAATAATTAGACGACATTCTATTTAGAAAATTAATTAAATATTGGGGAAAATAATGTATATCTCAAAAATCAATTTCAGGTAATAATAGCAATAACCCTTATAGTGAACAATCATTATTCATTAATTAAACCTCAAATAGTAATATAATTAAAATGTTGTGATGAAGTGTGACTATTGTGTCAATTTAATTCTACGTGATAAAAGGGACTAATTTTTCGTAGGAATGTTATTAGAAAATCTCACTGTATAATAGAAACTACTTAGGATGACGAAATCTCATGTCTGAGAGATGTATAGTATCACCTAAATAGGCAGGAACCGTGATGACGATCTTGGAAAATTCTCGATGACACTCGAGTGTGTTCGCCCATTTAAATACCTACTTACCCGAACAAAGTTACCTAATATAACGCCCCTGGAACGCTGATGAGAACCCCTACTCTCACTCATAGTCTCTATGATATCCTATTTCTCTCCTATTGTAGAAAGCATCGCGACCAGTACAGACTCCGAAGCTCTCAACAGTTCAAAAATCTCACTATCTCTCTTGACAGTTTCTCTCAAATTAATATTGTCATCTTACCCAGTGATGCCGGGATTATCAAGTCTACCTCGCATCCCACGACTGTCATCTTCGGCGACAGCTACATCTCAACGTTTAGAAAGTCTAGAAAGGGAATTTGCGACGTTACAAGAAAAATATCAAAAAGTGAAAAATACTTGGAGCTCTCCAGAGACCACCAAGAGCTTGTTCCAAAAGATATCGCGCCTATCCAGGACCAGAGATGACTTGATCATAGAGAACAGAGGACAGCGCATTACTATTGCGGAGCAAAGCGTCGCCTTACGTAAAATCTTCACGGAGAACGAGCTCCGAGCTCGTCTATCGAGTCGGAGTTGGGCTCGGGAAATCGATATCATTCCTGCCTTAATAACGATCCTGAATCAATACTGCCCATCATACCGCCAGTAAGCACGACAGATGCAAATCCAACTAATGCTCCGAAAAGACGGCCAAACCAGAATCGCCGACGTCACGAGAGGCGTTGGGCGGAAGCCAACTTGTTACGCGCAAACGAGAGAAACCAAGTACCAGCCCGGGAAAATGACCCGCCTCCAGCATATTCCGAGTTTGAATTTCAGACAACTGATCCAGACATCCTATATGCTCCGACAATAACGATAAACCGAACACTGTCACCTGAATACATCGATCTGGTAGCCGACGAAATAGAACTATCCGATGTGAGTCGAGCATTAGAGAGTCTATTGCTTACCCCCGAAGAAATCGCTGTTCTGACGGGACAATTGCCATCAACAAGCCGTCCCGAGGAGTCCTCCTCGTCAGCTCAAGTAGAACTAGCCCAAATTCATCAGGCTCAAGCTCAAGGCGACCGAAGCGACTATGTCTCCCAGTAGATATCGACTTGGAAGACTAAATAGCCAGGCCAGACACATCATTGACCAATATCGTTCCAAATGTGCTCATTCCTTGACATTTTTTGTAAACGATCTGTGATTTATCTTGACTGGCATCCGTTTTAAACTAATGTATAGTAAATGGTGTAGTTGTTGTAACATTAAACCTTTTCTTTTGATTTGAGTTAATTAAAGATAACTAACGATAATTAATTGAACGTCTAATAATAATGAATTAACGGAACGACGTTCAGGACGACTCTCACTCTTTTTCTTCCAATTTCACGAGATAGCCTCACCCGGAAGTAGCGTAAGCGGATTAGAAAGCGTAAGACCTTCCATCGGCAGCAGGGAACTGGGAACAAATGTTCTTCGAGGAGTAGTACTGGGAGCAGTGCTAACCTGCTCGAATAGCTTTCGGCTGTTACGCACAGTACCAACATGGTTTCGGCCATGGGTGCGTAGCGGTGAACTAAAACTCATGGGGTGTGCGCGAAAGAGTGTCCCTAGAACGTTACGAAGAAAGGCTAGCAGAGAAAGGATTTAGTAGTTTCCATGAAAAATTAACTTGTTTTTTCTTGAAACTTTCAATAGGAACCCCTCACTAAATTTTTATTACTATATTTGTATTCCTCGATAGATTTAGCCTTCAACCATACATGTAGTAAATTTAAAGCCCTCGCCAATTAAACCAGATGTTAGTCGATGAACTTCAACTTCGTCATCGTGGTTCTCATTAGTCCGAGTATTTTTTGTTTTTTCAGACTTATTAGGCTATAATAAAATTAAAATCACAATTTTCTAAACTAAATTTTTGCAATAATATTACCTTTTCTAGAAAATGCAAAACCGAAATTATTTTTGGGATATTGAATATTCGTCGATGGATAAAATTTTCTATCCGATTCCTCATGTTCAATAATCAATAAGACAAAATCCCAACAAAGAAATCTTTATTCACAAATATTCACTACAGGATACAGTTCTTTAAAAGATCAGTAAACACCCTAAGAGTATCACTTACTAAGTCAATTGCAATCTGATTAGATTCTTTATTTATTTTTCACGTCTAGTTCGCTCCCAAAATAATCAATTTTTCTCTTCGACCAACCGGAAACTTATTTTGTTGCTTATCCCTTTTATAATTCTGTGTTGCCATTAATTTAGATTAAGTTTAGAAAACAATTTTTTTTTAGAAAACAATTGATTGCCCATTTCGCTAATCTCGGGAAACTCATTACACTGACGTTAAGCTCGGTGGCCCTTGATTAATGGATTCGTCGGCAAATAATTTAATTAATTAATTAGTGTTTTTGGGCTCCTGACTTTTCAATATACCTCTGATAAATCTAATAGTATTTTATTCGTCTTCAAAATCAAATATGCCACCGGTTACCACCTTTTCCCCTCGAAAAATATTGATTTTTACTTTTTTCAAAATTTCAATAAATTTTAATTGATTTTGATAATTTTAAAATTTTTACATTTTTATTCATGTTTTGGTATAACCCAATATTATTGATATTAAAACTCATAAAAAACTAATGATTTTTTTTTGACCTACCACAATGTTAACACTTGAATATAATTACTTTATGATGTACTTAATGCAATTTTAAATAGACAAATATAAAATGTGACTATAAAAATTTCGTAATTTTATTTGATTTTTATAACTACGTATACAAAAATTATTTTGAACTTCGTGTTAAAAAAATAATTCGTTGGAAATTTTTTTTTCCTTTTGTAAGCATGTTATTTCAAAATCATGTAAAAGAGTTGAGTATACATTTTTTGGATGAAAATAGTTTCACAATAATCAGTCCAAAAGTAATCAGCCTATTAAATCAAGGATTCAATTTCAAGAATACATAGAGATTAACAATTCTCAAACAATTATAAAATAGATTTTGTAATCATCGATAAAAAAAATACTAAGACTAAAAAAATATAGGGGTACGTCTAAAGAATGGGGAATATCACAAAAAAAATTCCGATAGCTGAGAATTTTACATTGGATCTGTAGTGCACACATCTATCTACTGTTAAAACATGTTATTTATTTTTAATAATCATAATCTAGGTGTTTACAACACGTCATGTCCGAGAGAATTAAAACAATTTAAAATAATATTTTATTCAAATGAAATCAAGTTTAGATGATATTTGTGAATAACATTGCAGTATATTTTATATATGAATGTCTACTATTAATTTGTTTTGTCCTAACATTTACCTTTAATATTTACTTTTGCATTAGTGATCTGTTTTATGTGTCTGTAAAGTTTTAGTAGAAATCAAAAATTTGACTTTCAAATTGCTTTACCAATAAATTTTAATAATGTTGGTGTTTAAGTTTATGTTTGTTCGATTGTTGGGTTATTGGTAACTTCCTAAACACCGCATCATCGTGACTTTTCTTACCGGGATTAATTTGGTATGGTAATCTGCAGTTACCTACTTTGATAACCATGCTGGAACTGTTTGATGTGCCTAAAAACAATGACCACGTAAGCTTTGATGTCAATACACCTTCACAAACGGGTTCCTATCTATTGATAGAAAACATTGATCCATCTTACTTTTCTAAATTCTTTTGATTAATGCTATCTCTTTTCACTGTTGCAGATCTATCTTAACGTTCACTAGAATTTCGGTTGGCTTCTCCGATTAAGTCTCTTTTCTTTTGCTGGGCTTCTTTTGGTTTCTTACGGATAGTTTAATTTTTTAATTTCAGTCTATTCTTTTTCTCTGCTTAGGCTAACCTTAAAATTGAAATTTTATGATGAAGCTCTTGATTGATGTATATTTTCGCTAGAGTCTTAGCTTGTTCACTTATCAATAAACATTGCGCTTGGTTCTCAACAATAACATTGTTTCTAGCATAGTTTAATAATATGGTTTTATTATGGAGTTCATATACTTAGGATGGACTAAACCATTTCCCATACAGGTGATCTAAATCTTTCTTTTTCTGTTCTACATCTACTGGCATTCCGGTTATTATGTACATGCTATATCCGGAGTACTGGCAAGAAATGGGTTTTATCCATTTAAAAGGTTCTATCACTAAAATAATGATATTTTCGCTTTCTAGAACAACTTGATATCATGACTTGTAACTAAAATTATTCACCCGATTTGTCGCAAGATATTCATAAAATTTTAAATCACGTATGTCATACAAGCATTACGGCTCACATGCATTCATCAACATAAACCGCACAGAAGCATTCTACAACGTAAACGGAAAAAGTTATTAAGATAAACCATATGAAGATTTATTTAGTTTGTTCACGCTAATAAATTGTTAAGGTCCACAATCTGTTTGATTAATTCATCTCTGGTGGTAGAGTATGACGTCTGGTAGTTCTTATCTCTTCTTTCTGTTTGAACGAGAAATAAGGAATTTTCACACAAGGCTTTTTATTGGTCTTTATTAATATCTTGGGACTACCACGTGGAATTAATCTCTTCCCCACTTCATGATTATTAACTCAATTATTTTCCGGGTAATCTTGACATCTTGAAAAGGACTCAACCAGTTCAATACAAAACGGATACAATCTTTGAACTTCATTTGGGTTACGGATTGTTTCAAAGTTTTGATTTGCTTTCTGAAACCACGATTTTTTTGCCACTCCTTTCTCATATTGGTGAATCAACAAGTTCATCTGTTGTTTTATCTTCTCAACTGTGTCCAGGTGTTTCCATGTCTCTTCCATCAGCCGACAATGCATGATCATCGACTTGGCTCTTTGTGACTGATATAAACTGATTGCTTGTAACTGATCGCATCGTCATGATAGTTAGTCACATTCCGTCTGAAGATTTTGAATTATTACAACAGGCAGAAAACCACCACAGAAGACGAGAACAATTTCAAAGAGAACATTTCTTTAGAAACGAGAGAAGTTTAAATGGCCTAGAAAGAAAGCTGCCAACAGTTTCCATGAAGAACATAGCAAAAAGACAGCATAATATTGGGCAACAATTGTTGCAATATAGCAAACATGCTGTTGTATGTATCCCTATTTTTTTTTAAAAAAAGAAAATATATGCATGGAGGATATGATTTACCAATCTTAGCGTTCCATGTATACAGCTGATAAAACATAGTAGAAGCTTTATCAAAAGACTTCCTGAAAATGATAATTGCTTTGGTAAATGTTCCAAAATACCCATATTCACTTTGGACTCACATTTCCCATGATATTTCTTGGAGTTGCACCAACAGCCTTCATTTGTTGCTTCATGCTCACTTTCAAAAAATTCACTTGTGCTTTTTGAGGATTTGAATCGTGGCAATGTTGTGGCACATCTCAAATTATATTTTCATTATGCATCTTCCAGAATGCCTTGCACTTGGCATTAAATTAGATTCTGCATCTCCATGTAACTACTACATTCGCGTTGTCTCAATACTTGGTGTATTCAAATCCTTGGTACAGTAGAACTCGACTTCCTTTCTGTTTCAGTGAAAAGTTCATGATATTAATAAAGTTTTAAGATTACCGCTTTAAATGGTTGACCATAAATTCTGTTTTTGCACTGTTCTGTTTTATCCGGTTACCGGCTTTTATATTGTGATTTTCGGATATATTCTTTGATGTTTTAAAACAAAAATAACTAAACATTTTTAATATTTATGTTTTTGGTTACTTTTTTTGCAGTTTTTTGATTACTTTTTTTATATAATCATTACATTTGGTTTTATTTTTATTTTATTTTTGCTTTAATTTTTGTTTTTCATTAAATTTGGTGATTTTCTGTTATTATTTGATTTTAATTTCCTTTATGTTGTTTTGATGTTTTTTTCTGTTTGTGGGGTTAGTGGTTTCTAACCTTGACCACTTTACATACAAGCTTTCCTTGCCCGCCAATGGTTACCCTTTGTTAGGCAATGTTGGAACAGCAACCATTGGTTATGAGACCGCCAAAGGTGAGCTCTAACTGTAGAACTGCTAAGGCCCGGCCTCACGTGGGTTCAACGCGCTATCGATAGAAGGTCTATGCGCGATTTACTACATGGGTCCCTTCTGTGTGAACTTAATATTCATATGAATTCTATTCGATTTACTTCTTCGATTTCAACTTATTGATTTTACAAAGTAGGCTGTTAAACTTATAGGATAACAAGAAAATATTTTATTTTTTTAATACAAGCTACATATCCCTGATCTAAACTACGGATGTATTCTCTATTGTTGATTCCGCTCCGTTGCTTGTTATGAGAGGCGTTTTGCCCGCTCCGCCTTCCCTGGTCGTTGCTGAGGTTGTTTAACCGCTACCGGCTTAGTGGTGCTACTTGCATTGCGGTAGGCTATCTGGGCTGGCGAGAACACCAATGGGTAGGTCACTGCGTTGCCCTCTTGGCAAGCCGACAGCTTTACCCCCAAGCTCCTGATCTGAGTCCTTTGGTTCTGGACCAGCTGTTTCTCCTCCGTCCATCCACGTTGAGTGGCGGTCAATCTCTGATATATGGCTTTGGCTCTGGAGGGTTCGATCCATGTCGCGCGAATCCTCTGCATTTCACGACTCATTTGGATGAGTTGGTTGTGGAGTTCCGCGTTTTCTATACGGGACTTTACTAATTCCTTACTCAGAGTTCTGAGTGATTGCATATCTACAAACAAGCTATTAGTTAGCAAAGTTTACGCAAAATTAGCAATAAATTTTATAGAAATAGTTATTGACAGAATTTCATTTCATCGGTTACACATGAGCTTATCCTTTTCAAAAATCTGTCGGGTCTCTATAAGTTAATACTTTATGATTACTACGGTTAGTTGTTGACCTGTTAATTAATTAGAATTAATTATTGGTGTACACTATCAAATAACAAAACATAATGATTCTAAAATTTATATCTTCGCTGACGAAGGAAGTTGCGAGAGCTTGATGAGTAACCGGGTCTGTTGTGAGCATATGAATGCTTCTGTAGCTTAGGTGATCTTCTGTTGTAGTTCCGTATATCCGCTGGTAGTAACCGTCTTGGTACAACGACGTCCATCGGAGCATCCATTTCTCCAAGAACCGGATCGTCGAGCTCATAGGATACTCTGTATCCGGTGGTGTACCCATCGATACTTAATATTCTTCCCGCGGCGATGTCTGCGTTTACTCTGTCTAGCCGTCGCCTGGCAATGGCGAACTGCCAGCTGGTTTGCCTCTGGTGAATCTGTTCTCGGGCTAGAGTGAATTCGGCTTTCTGACGAACCTCTTGAGCTGGTTTTCGCCCAGGCTCACGTTTTATGGCCACGTAGGGGAGCTCCACCTCGTCGTTTCTGGATCGACTCTCTTACTGTAGATATTGAATACCTGGCGTCCCACATCGCCTGCCGGCATTGTGCTGCTGTTTGTGCCGGGAATCTGACTGTGATTCTGGACGCGTCGATCCATGAGCCGTCTCTAATAATAGGATATTGTATTGCGTTATTTTATTAATGGGGTTATGAATATGGAAATCAATATATATTTGAGCGGAAGGTGAAGAAACGTTTCCTTCGTTTGGTTGTGCAAGCATTGTGATACATGCCATTTTCTTACGTCGTAATTTGTCAGCTTAATACAAAATCAGTGTATTTTCGTCAATCGAGGTTTTAGGTAACGTTATATAAAATAAATTCCTATGGCATTTATATCCATGAAAACAAATAGCAAATTGATAGATGAATTTCGTTGATGAAATTCTTATTTTATTTGTGATATCGGATTTTAACTATTTGAAATCGGCCTAATCATAATTTTCCCTTTACACAGTACCCGTACTGTAGAGGCATGATGCAATCCAGTTTCGATTAGTTCGTTAGTATATTGGTAGCGTTGTGAGGCAAAATACGAAGACGATACTGGCCAAAAGTAATAGAGATTGGGAGACCTCAAATCACCACATTGATTCATCGATATACATGTGGGTTCGAATTCGGTCTTCGGTTTTACGAGTTAGTTTAACCTCTTATTTAATTTTTTCTGATACGTAAATAAACTATATCATTAGATGGATATGTCACCGCTGGACCACATACCCCTTTCCCCCGGGGCAAAAAAAATTTCTAAGTCTAAAAGTACAAATTTTAAAAGTACAAAAAATCTTTAAACAAAGACCATGACTCATCAAAAAAATTTCAAGGTTATTTAAACAAAGACCATGGCTCATTAAAAAAATTTCAAGGTTATTTAAACAAAGACCATGACTCATTCAAGGCCATTGGATGACTCAACATATTTCTCAAGGTCATTTAAACAAAGACCATGACTCATTCGAGGTCATTCAAAAAAAACTTCAAGGTCACGGAATTTTTAATCATTTTTCAATTATAATATGTCTACTTACTTTTATAAGTAGTATATATTTTGTAAATTTTATTCTATTTTATTATTATTTTTTATAAATATTATTATTTTTATTATTATTTTTTATAAATGTTATTATTTTTCAAGGTCATTCAAAAAATTTTCAAGGTCATTTAAAAGTAGGTCAAGGTCATTCAAAAAAAATTTCAAAATTTTTTCTATGTTGAAACGATTTTATATGTCACCGCTGGACCAAAACAGAAAATTTTTCAAAATATTTTCAAAATATTTTTTATGTTGAAAAGTACATATTTTCTCAAGGTCATTCAAAATTTCTCAAGTTCATTCAAAAATTTTTCAATGTTGAAAAGTATATTTTTTCTCAAGGTCATTCAAATTTTTTTAAGGTCATTCAAAATTTTTTCAAGGTCACGGAATTTTTAATCATTATTAAAATATAATATGTCTACTTACTTTAATAAGTAGTATATATTTGTAAATTTATTATTATATTTATTATTATTTTTTAAAAATATTATTATATTTATTATTATTTTTTATAAATATTATTATTTTTAAAAATATTATTATTTTTCAAGGTCATTCAAAAAATTTCTCAAGCTCATTCAAATATTTTTCAAGGTCATTCAAATTTCTCAAGGTCATTCAAATTTTCTCAAGGTCATTCAAAAATTTTTAAGGTCACGGAATTTTTAATCATTATTAAAATATAATATGTCTACTTACTTTTATAAGTAGTATATATTTGTAAATATTTTTTAATATTATTTTTATTATTAATATTATTATTATTATTATTATTTTTATTATTTATATATATATATAATAAAAAACCAAGACATATACAACAAAAACTTTTATTATAAAGATATAATTCTACTATAGTAATATTTTCGAAGACCTTTATTCAAAGCCCATTCCACATACTTTTGATATCGGGCAGCGCAGCAATGACATCCATCACCACATGGATATTCAGGTTCCATATCTTTTGACAAATTGTTTTGTTCGATATCCCATAGGAACTCGTCGATTACAGTAAATATCCATATTGATGTATGATTGAATATCAAGTCTGGAATTATTGATGCTGGCTTATTCATAATTTCATGTATTTCTGGATAATAGAATTCCAGACGTTCTTTAATAAATTTAAAATAATCATCTAAAAATAGTTAATAATAATAGTAATAATAAATTACCATAATGTTTAATTTCATTCATAGCTTGAACTGCGCTCGGTACATCCATTTTAATGATAAAAAATTGAAATAACAATTACTTTTATACTAATTTAGACCAATGAGAACACACACACAAATCTTTAGCTATAAACAATAAATATTAATTTATGAAAATTTATGAAAATGATTAAAGTAATTTTAATAATAATATTAGTTTTTAATATGGTCAACTCAATTGTTGTAACCGTTCAAGGTAAAAATTCAACAAAACGTGTATGTCCTGATACAGCAGTATTGATGGATATCTTGTATATGATAGATAGGCCTAGATATTTAAAAACTCCAGTCAAAAGATTATCTGAAAGAATGAGTAATTTAGAATTCCGATTTGAACATACATGAGACTTTAAAAGAGTTAAAAACGAATTATATGATGATATTATATATCTAAATAATACCATTGGTATTATCAAAAATGAATTAAGAAAATCAATATTAGAATTGAAAGAAAATCGCAAACTTAATGAAAAAATGATGAATCAAGTTCAATATAGTATAAAATTTTATTCTAATAAAACAACTGATCAGTTCAATCGTATAATGAAATTACAACAACCAGTTAACAGTGGTGGCAACAAATTGAAAGAATTTAATGTTAACAGTACCAACAAATCATCATTGCCATTTCCATTATATAGTTTTACATATTTTCTTAGTATTGCAAGATTCTGATTGGTCGAATATAGTATAAATAAGCTTACACTTTCAAATATTTTTATAAAATGCCAGAAACTAAATTTTTTATAACTTTGTTGAATGAGCTGGTCTCTAATAATAGAGAAGAAGATGATATCATTAAAAACATAAAATCCATGGTAAAACGTACTGAGAAAATCGTAGAAGACATCCCATTTGATTATGAAAAAATTCTCAATTTGCCAACATTGGAGAGAAAGAATGAATTCGAATCAATATTTAGTTACATGTTCGATGAAAATAATAAATGAATGCGAATAATAGTAGGATTAATGTATATGAAACACATGATATTAAAATCTGGATCCTACTATGAAAATTATTTCCAATGGTCTATAGAAGTATATTACTTTATATTGTTATTAATTTATTATTATTATTTAGGTGATATTCAGAATCACAACATGAAATTTCTTTACTCAATGCTTCAACTAGAGTCAACATATCTCAACTTTTTACACCGGTTATTTCTTCGAGTTTATCAAACAAAAAGTTTATTAAATATTCTAAACGAAATTAATTAATTATTTTATATTTTATATTTTACCTTTTTCAGACATCACTTTTAAAACTATTTTAAAACTAATTATAATTTTGTTTATAGAATAACAAAGAAAACAAAACATTAATACATTTATTAAACACTAAACATTAAAATATACATTAAAATAATTGTGAAAGTCAAGCAGTAACAATTTTCCAGATTGGAGAAAGCACATCTTTTTGATCAGCTTTATATCCTTGGATTGCTATTGTTAAATACCAGTTTTCCTGTTCTTTGAAACCTATTTCTGTAAATGCATCATAATATCTGGTATATTGACTGGTGAAGAAAGCATTTTCATTGCATTTTAAATTGGAATTGATCTTTTTGAACATATTATCAATATCTTTGATATCTATCATTGAGAGAGTCCCAGCGAGAGATTGAAATTGAGTTTTATTAAGTTTGACTAGATTTGCCAATTGCATATTTATAGGCATCTTTAAAAAATACATTTTATAATTGTAGAACATCTGAACTGGTTGAACATTTATTTTCTTGGTCATGTTTGATTTATGATCTTTATAAGGTGGTGACTAGCTTTTATACCCTTGACAGATACTGATTAACCAATCAGAATCATGCATATTATTATAACAAAGACAGGGCATGATAAGTGCATGATAAGTGCAAGATAAGTGCGTGACTGCATAAATATATAAAACTGTATGTGAATTACAAAGAAAACATTGAGTTTGTATATGATTTTACACACATCTTTCATCTATATAAATTTCTTTATATTATTAATATCACGTGTTTCATATGATTATTACGAGTTATTATTGTTATTTATATTATTAACAAGTTATTGTTTTTATTATTATTATTGTTACCACCACCAAATAAAACTATAATAAAAATATTATCAACAAATAAAACAAAACAAAAATCAAAATTTTAAACATTTATTTTCTTAAAAGTTTCATTTTTTGTAAGTTTCTTATCGAGTTTGTTATATTCCACTCAACATATCGCTGGTACCGGAAATCGCAGCAACAGCAACCCAGAATACAGGGGTATTCCGTTTCCATTTCCTTTACCATGCGGTTGATTTTATTATCCCAAAGAGCTTGTTTAATCAGCTCGGAAATCATAATTCTGGTTTCTTAATATTTTGCAGCATCGATCATTGCAGGCTCCTTGATCTTCAAAATTTCCTTTATTTAAGGATAATAATAAATAATTCTGTCAATTACAATAGGGGCATGTGTCTAAATAAATAATAATAAAAGAAAATAAATAAATAATAAATTACCATATTGACTGGTATTTTTCTTCTGCATATTTTTCTTCGGTGTAGTTTGCATTTTAAAAATGAAATGAATAACCAAGTTGTTTTAATCAATCATTAGCCAATCCGATATCGACCAATCCAGTGATTTCATTTTGTATGTCATAATCAATATTTTTGTACTCTAGATTTCGCAACCCTAATATGACTATTTTGCCACTGGCAAACACGTTAACACACATTGGGTTGTATTTTCAAAGCTTCAGTGCAGGAAATAATTCTGGCTAAAACCGTGGACATTTTGTTGACATGTTGTATAGATTGATAGATTGTCCCATATCCACGGTAACCGTAATTGACTGTATTTTAATTTCCTTTATTCTATATTGTAATTTATTGATATCTAAAGGTTTCTTGCATCCCATGATTCTGCATTTGCCGGATTTGAAAAATATTATAGGGTATTTTCCGCTTCTATCTACAATTTGCTGGGGTTTACCATTTGGAAACGTCATTTTTAATACATCGAAAGTTCCTTTATAATTTATATTTGATAACATAATTAAACAATAATGAAATATTAATCTATTATATGATTTTTAGAAAGAGTTCATTAAATTATATAATATAAACAAAAACCTATAATTATACAAATTAATAATGGAATTAAGAAATGATGCTGTATATCAAATCGTCGGCCCAAGTGGTAGTGGTAAAACTATGTTTATGTGTAAATTACTGAAATCTAATTTATTTCAAACAAAATTCAACAAGATTTATTGGCATAGGGGTGCAGATGAAGAACATGGATTAACTCAAGATAATTTCTGTAAATTGAAAAACATGAAAATAGTAAAGGGTTTCGATAAAAACTGATCAAGTCGATTAAGGAAAGGGGATGTCATCATTATTGATGATTTGTATCAGGAAGCTAATAAAGAAAAGGATTTTAATAATTTATTCACAAAAATCAGTAGACATGTTGGTGTTACTGTGATCTTTATTACTCAAAATCTATTTCATCAGGATGGTGCACATTGAACAAGGAATTTAAATGTTCAATATTTAGTTATTTTCAAGAATCCTAGAGATGCAACAGTTTTTGATTTTCTTGCTCGATAAGCATACCCTAATAATCGTAATTTTCTCATCAGTGCATTTCAAGATGCTACAAAATCACCACATGGATACATATTTCTTGATTTCACACAACAATGCAATGATGATTTAAGGGTAAAAACAGATATTTTCAATAAAGAAGGTGCCATGGTATATAAACAAAGTTGAAAACATTAACATGTAAAAATGTTTATGAAATCCAGGCTTAAAAATATCCGAAAACTTAGACAAAGTATTAAAAAGAAAAACAAAGTTCCACCAAAAACCAGTTATACATCATCTAAAAAACTAATAACCGAGAATTACCCTGCAATGAATCTAATTTCAAAAAACATTATTAAAAAGAGTAAGAAAAAAGTTAAAATTGTAAAAAATCACAGAAGTTTCCCATATTTTAATGCATTGTTAAAGGCTTCGAGTATGAAAAGAATGTCTATTTTACAATCATTTCCAACTTTTGTTGTCGATGATTTACTCAAAATTCTACTAAAAGTAGTCAGAGGTAAAATTAAAATTAGTAAATCTAAAAAACTAGCATTGAATAAATATCGAAAACCTTTGTTATCACTAGTAAATAATAAAAATCGTCAGCAAATGAGAAAAATCATATATAAACAACAAGGAGGTTTTATCGGAGCAATGTTACCATTAGCATTATCATTATTATCACAATAAACGATGGGTCAAGCATTACCTAATGTCAAATTAAAATTTAAATCCTCTTGTTGTAATGGAGAAGATTTGGACGAACCCAGAAGACGAAGCAGGTTTCGGTGGAGTGGCAAAATTAAAGAAAAGACTCCCAAATTCGAAAAAGGAAACGCAAAAGTGGTTGTCAGATCAGCTTGCGTACAGTTTAAACAAACCGATGCAGAAAAGATTTCCGACGAGAGCTTATAAGACATTCGCTATTAATGATTTATGGCAAATTGATTTGATGGAGATGATACCGTATTCAAAGATTAACAAGGGTTATAAATATATTTTAACATGTATCGATGTTTTCAGTGGTTTTGCCCGCGGTGTACCAACAAAGACAAAATCTGCAGAGTAAATATCTAAAGCAATTAACTCAATGTTTAAAAATGGACATCCAGACAATTTGCAAACCGATTTAGGTATTATTATTATTATTATTAATATTATTATTATTATTTTAGGCAAGGAGTTTTACAATAGTAAAGTTAAGCAAATCCTGGATCGTCTCAAAATAAATCATTATTCTGTACATTCTCAATACAAAGCCGCACATGTTGAAAGATATCACCGGACATTGAGGGATAGATTGAAGAAATATTTCGTGCATCAAAGTTATAAAATATGGATAAATGTATTACCGTAAATACTTGTTAGTTATAATAATTCATCACATCGAGGTCTGAATGGTTTGAGACCCGTTGATATCAGCTCAAAAACACAAGTACGGTCTAAAAAAGTTACTATTACAAAACCAAAATATAAAGTTGGTGATTACGTTAGAATTAGTAAAATATCTGCTTCGCCTTTCATCAAAAATTTCGATAGTAATTGGAGTGATGAAGTATTTCAAATTACTAAAATTAATACTAAACAGAGTCCTGTAATGTATGTTATATTAAGATAGTGATAACAATGTAATACAAGGGAAATTCTATGAACAGGAATTACAAGTTATTTCCAAACCTACAGTGTTCAGAATTCAGAAAATATTGAAAACTAAAATGGTGGGTAAGGATAAACAATACTATGTCAAATGGCATGGATATCAAAAACCCTTGTGAATATCATCAAAAGACCTAGCAAAATGAGTTTCTATACAATTTTACCTAGCAATAGTTGCCCACTAATCCATCCGGAAAATCAAGCGAGTAAATTTATGGTTAATCTTCAAAATCATATTTATTTACATGGAAATTGGGAAGTTGCTTTGCAAGACTTTACATTTGTGTACAATACATTCCCATTTTATAGTCATTGTAAAATCGGTTACAAGAAGCGTGTTCCCAAAACCTGTAGTAGTATTTTCTCAATCAATAATTTTGAACGATATTGTCATATTCCGAATCAAATTTTAGATGAAAATAGTGGCATGTTTTTCAAAGATGGATTGAATGTTAGTTGTGATTTTAGCCCATTTACAATAAAGTTTGAAAGTATTGATGACGCCAAGAGAATGGGTAGTGATAAGCTTAACATAGTTATTCCTGGTACTGAATACCTAATACGTTTCAAAACATTTGATGAGAAAAGTGTAACGATCGAAAACATCAAAATATCTGTATCATATATTAATGAGGTGGAAGATACATTTACATTTACTAACGATTTATATATTGAAACACTTGAAGAATTAGATAAATATATTTCATTCAATTGTTTACATATATTTAAAACTATTGAATTTCTTAAAGATGGAATATATAATTCAGTCTGAATAATAACATTTGTGAAGTTACATTTGATAAGAATTTGGCTAATACATTGGGATTAGATAAGCAAACATATCGTGCAAGTGCTTTTGGTGTACGCAAACCAAAAATAATAAAACTTCATAGGCAAATGTTCATATATACTGACATCATCGATCCTATAATTGTTGGTGATTCTTTTGTTCCTCTTTTGAAATCTGTTTGGGTTGATAAACATGACCAGGATGAAGTTGTCAATATAAATATCGATAATCCCATGTACTTACCGGTATCAACATCATGTATAAACAATATAAAAATAAATATTCGTGATGATAGTGGTAAATTTATTGAATTTAGTAAAGATACAAAAACTCATTTGAAATTACATTTTCGTAAATTAGATGGCCAATAACGATATTATTAGTATGTATAGTGGTAGCCAAAGTGGTGGCGAATTACCATATTTTATTGGTAAACAGTATGGATCAGGATGGTTGAGAACTATCGGTAGATTTGCACTTCCTATTCTTAAATGCCTTGGTAGTTTTGGTATGAAAACCGCTAAAGATGTGATAATGAATGAGCAGAAAATATTACCATCTCTGAAGTCAAATGCATTATACGAGTTAGGGAAAGTTTTACCGGGTATGTTTCAAAAACAGGAACCAGCGCCTACACCGGCACCGGCTCTAAAACGTAAAAGACATCATAAACATATAAACAAACGAATGAAAGGACATGGAACTATATTTCAAAAATGATTTGTGGTAAATCTGAATTGTGCTTATTTGATAGACCATCTCCTCAGGCGGTAATTGAAATGGGGGCCTTTGAAGAAGTATTTCCAATGAATTCTATTATGGATAGTAGAACTGATATTGAATTTTATATTAACGGTTCCCAAACTGAATATTTAGATTTGAACGATACATTGTTAACTGTTCAGATCAAAGTTGTAGATAAAGATAGAAAACCGTTGGGTGAACCTAGTGATGTAATACCAAATAATTTCTTGTTTCATACACTTTTTAAAGATGCTGTTCTCGGATTTAATAATATCAAGATTGAGGGTGGTAACAGTACATATATTCACAAAGCTCTAATAGAAACTATTATAAATTATAATAGCGATACTAAAAATACATGTTTAACTCCTATGGGTTATGGTAGTGATGACGATAGGAAAAAGTGGATTAAGGGTTCGAAATTATTTATCATGTGCTCATCATTACAACTCGATTTTATGGATCAACCGAAATATTTACTCCCAGGTGTTAATGTACACATTAGAATGAAAAGATCAGAGTCGACATTATCACTAACAAGTGCCACCACAACACCAATTCTTCAATTAGTTGATGCAAAATTATTAGTAAGAAGAGTTCGTGTTGAGCCTTCTGTATTAGCCGGTCATCAACTGGGGCTTAATTCTAAACATGCAATATATCCATTGAAAACAAAGGAAATTGTTCAATTTGCAATTGCTAAAGGGTCAGCTTCTTTCTATAAAGAACAAATATTTGGAGATAGAAGAATGCCCAACTTTAAATTGGTAACATTTCAAAGCGAATCTCAATATAATGGATCATACTTAACATCAAGCTCAATTTTCAAAAATTTTGGAGTAACATAGCTAACTTTATCGAAAAATAGTGATTATAGAGAAACATATACTCAAGATTTCGATAATGACAATTATTGTGCTACATACATGCAGAGTATAGTGAGAAATATGGGTTGTTTGGATAAAACCCTTAATTGTGGTATAACTCTTGATGATTTTAAAAACAAATATCCATTCTTTACATTTATTTTGGCACCCGATTTTGATTTAAATCAGACTCAATTACCTCAAAACGGAAATTTACGATTAGATATAAAGTTTGCTAAAGCTACAACTGAACCGGTACATGTTGTAATATATGGAGTATTTGAAAATGAGGTTCAAATAACTGCAAACAGAACAGTGTTGGTTTGAACGAACATTGTTGGTTTGAACGAACATTGTTGGTATAAATGTATAGATAATTTATGATAATTTGTCATGGAGTAAGTTTTTCATGTATTATTAATATTATTGATGTAGTTCTGTTTAGGTCTATCGAATTGGAAAACAAATACTAGGACATGAACTTTTAAGGGTATTTACTCTTGATAAAATTCCATATTTACGTGATAATCAAGCCATAATCGTCAATACTCAATCGTCTCATCTTGGTGAAGAACATTGGTTAGCAATATATATGAAACCTAGCAAGATATTTGTATTTGATCCTATGGGTTTTTATTATCCGGCTTTATTGATTTAGACACTTCAAACAATGGGTAAACCTATTGTGTATAATAAAACTATGTATCAAAAACTATGGACCTTAACATGTGGTCATCATTGTTTAGCTTGGTTATTATCCAGGTGATTTGACGTATAATAAATGTATTAATGTTATGTTTTATATTTTATTATTATTATTATTAATATTATTATTAATTAATTAATGGTCACAAAGACTGGGCATGATAAATGCGTGATCATCACATGATAAGTGCATGATAAGTGCGTGATTAGTAACAAGGAACACATACATACATACACACAAACTGTATATGATTTTCAAAGAAAACACATACAAACAAAAGTATGTATGTGATTTACAAAGAACGCATGCCTACACAGTGTAGACTGCATGTGTTTTACAAAGAAAACATGTCTAAAAATCTCTCACCTATATGTGTGTATTGCTTAAATCCTGAAAATTTGATTCTCTTTATAAACATTGACAATTTCCAAAGTTGTCACAATTAATTCAAAAATTCACTCGCGCGACTTTTAAAAATTTCAAAATGGCCAATATTTTAAGAGCTCTATTGACTAATGAGACAGGTAAATTATTTTTTTTTTATATTTTATTATTCTATTTTCTAGATTGGTTTAATATAATCGAAATTCAAAATCAGATCGATGGAGTTATAGAATTTGAAAATGGTAATTTTAAATTTTATTACTATTTATTTTAATATAATTTTAGAGAATGCTCAAGAAGTTATTTTAATCGAAGATACGCCGAAAATTATTATCAGTGATAGCGAAGATGATGGTAAATTTTAATGTATATTTTTCTTTTAAAACATTTTTTAGTAGATTTGGACAATAATGTATATGCATGCATTTCTGAGGATGTCCACAATTATGCACCAGTTTCTGGAGATGCCCACATTGACGTGGATGTATATGCCCCCATTTCTGGGGCAGATGCTTTTTCTGGAGATACTTTTTCTGGGGATGACGATACAGATGATACGGATAAATGTTAGCTTTTATTATTTTTTAAATATTTTTAATAAAAAGTTAATATAAGTTAATATATGAGTTTATTTTTTATCAATTGAAATATATTTTTTATGCATTGAAATCTATTGAAAGATATTTTTTATTAATTGAAATCTATTGAAAGATATGCTTTATCAATTGAAATCCGTCGAATATAAGATTTATGAATTGAAATCTATTGAAAGATGTGCTTTATTTTTTATGAATAGAAATATATTGAAAGATATGCTTTATCAATTGAAATCCGTCTAAATATATGCTATATAATTTGAAATATATGCTTTATTTTTTATATATTGAAATCTATTGAAATATAAGATTTATTTTTTATGCATTGAAATCTATTGAAAGATATGCTTTATCAATTGAAATCCGTCGAAATATATGCTATATAATTTGAAAAATACGATTTATTTTTTATGAATTGAAATCTATTGAAATATATGCTATATAATTTGAAAATACGATTTATTTTTTATGAATTGAAATATTAATAAATATTCACATAGTTAATAATTATCATCATTTATATATTATTATTTGATCCATATATGATTTAAATAATAATAAACATTTGATAATAATTTATATTTTTAACAGCCAAATTATATCCGAAGTATTGCGTCGCTTCAACATGTCATTCTGTAAAATGTCATGTTGAAATGAAGCGATACTATGGTCAAAAATTCTATGGCATCAATTTTTTCATATTCCCCAAATGCGAGACTGCCCAGGACATAAAATATTTAGAGTTTTATAAGGGACACTCTACCCACTTAAATCAATTTACATTGAATAAAAAGGCACTTTTACGTAAAATCAATAAACGTAAAAATAATAACAATAATAATAATACGTCGAGACATAACAACAACAATAATACGTCTAGACATAATAAACGACCTGCTGCATGTATTCAGTGTGTTCCCTCTAAACTTAAAAGGGTTGAAATCATCATTAGCGATGATGAAGATAATAATCAAATAGAGGGTTCGATTAATGTCGATAATGAACCTGAAATAAGGTTAGATTTAAATGGGAGCCATAAAAGTATTAGATTTAATGTAGAACATGAAAATCTAATACAAATCTCATTAACAAATAAAATAGTTAATAGATTAAAATGAGAAATAAACCAAATGGGGTCGGTTAAAATACAATTCACCATTCTTATACAATTTGAAAAAGATGGTGAAATTAAAGATAACTTTTTTAGTAATAAGGCAGAACTTTTTTCTGATAATTTTCTGCTTGATGGTATTACTAAATTAAATTATAAAATAGAACGATTCACATATTTAAGGAGCGGATGGCGGGTTGTTAAAATCAAAGAAATAGATTTTATATTAACAAAGTATTTTCCCATAAATAGACTAGCTGGCTATAGTTATATCCCAACACCGAGATCTTTATCTGACAAAAAAGCTATAGTTAATGTTCAAACAATAACCATCATTGTTTTATATATAGTAAATTAGCCCTTTTAAAACGTAGTGTAGTTCAAACATATAGAAACAGAGTTGCTTCTTATGAGAATTATTTGGACGAATTGAATTTTGACCCCATTGACGATTGTCCTATGAGACTCTGTAATATTCCCAAGTTCGAAAGAAAGAACAAGGACTTAAAGCTGGCTATAAATGTTTTGACTTATAACAAAAAACCTTCTAAAACTCTAGATGATATAAATTATATCCCCCATCATCCGCATTTAGATATAATTCACCGGTCCAAGGTTACTGACGGTACACCTATTTATTTACTTCTTTTGGAGGACGGTGATAATTATCACTATACTGCTGTTTTTGATTTGGATAAATTAATGAACTACCATGCAACTACATCTTGCAATATCCAAATCTTGGTGTCCCCATTGTCTTAATGGCTTTAGATTAAAACCCGCATTTGACACCCACGTTGCCTTGTGCATTAAAAATCAAACAGGCACTACCCTTTATACTTTGCCTAAAAATAAATATTTAAAATTTTCCAATTATGCAAAATCTATTACCCCGCCATTCGTAATTTATGCGGATTTTGAGTCAATTTTACCACTGGGGATAAGGCATCATCAAATACATATGCCGATAACAGCAGGTCTACTATTAATTAATAACTACACAAATACTTAACAATATTATAATTTTATTGGCGATGATTGCGTTTTGGCGTTTTTAAAAAGATTGATGAAATCGCTCTTTCGATTGTTTTGCCATATTATGAGGTTCATTGTCAAAAAACTATAAGACCACTATCTTTCAATGAGGAACGGGAGTTCAAGGATTGTCGCACTTGTTATTTGTGTAAAAAGTTTATTAGGGATAAAGTTAAGGATCATTGTCATTTCTCAGGTAAGTATTTAGGGGCTGCTTGTAGGAAGTGTAATGTTTCTCGACGAATCCAGAAACAATTACCTGTGGTTTTTCACAATTTGAGGGGATATGATCTCTATCATATTTTAAAGTATTGTCTAAATAATTTTTCTTCTTGGGAATTAAATATTATTCCGACCACTTCTGAAAAATTTATCTCCCTCATCGCATACATTAATAAATTGCCTGTTTGTTTTATAGACAGCATTTGTTTTTGATGGTGCAATTGTTAGAGCCAAGGCTATTTTCCCTTATGACTTTGCGAAATCTCTTGAGGTTCTCAAATCGACGACTGAATTGCCTCCTATTTGGGGTTCTGTATCTGCTGATGAATACGCTACAGCCCAACAAATTTGGACACAGCAAAATTGCGAGACAATGTTAGATTACATGTTAACCTACTTAAAATTAGACGTATTCCTTCTTGCAGATTATTTTCAGCAATTTTGCTCAAAAGCAATTGCTTATAATACTCTAGAACCTCTTAATTTTTTATGGAATTCCTGGTATGTCATGGGCTTCAGCTCTCATGACATTACAGAAACATTATGTCGCAAGTTCTGAGGATACAGAACTCTTGTATATAGATATTAATAATTTGTATGGTTGGGCACTTAGCCAATATCTTCCGTATGCTGATTTTGTTTGGGTGTATGATGGTTTGGATGAGGTTTTGAGTGAATGTGCGAATGTTGTGGATATTGAAATCCTTCCATATGGTTATACTATGGAAGTTGATATCAAGATTCCAGATTATTTACGTGATTTTTTGAATGATCTTCTGATTGGGCCGGAAAAGATGTGTCCACCGAATTCTAAAGTTGAGAAGTTGATGCTCACGCATTGACCTAAGAAGAACCATGTTCTTCATTGGCGACTTCTCAAGCTTTATCTTTCTCTCGGTGTGAAGGTTGTTAAAGTTCATCGCGCTATTAAATTCAAGCAAGCACCTATATTTCATGCATACATTGACAAAAACACAAAATTAAGAGCTCAAAATACTAGCGAGCTATATAGGGACTTGTTTAAACTTTATAATAATAGTTTGTATGGAAAGTCTGTCGAAAATCTTAAAAAACGGATGAATTTGAGGATATGCAATTCTGATGAAAAGATGATTGTATATACCTCAAAACCGACTTTCAGAAAATCTATCGTAATTGATGATAATCTGATTGCTACTCATCTGAATAAGGAATCGATATGTTTAGACAGGCCTAGTTACATCGGACAATCAGTTCTAGACCTGTCTAAACTTAGAATGTACGAACTACAATATAAGGAACTAGCGAAATATCGCAATGAATTTAATTGCGAAATAAATATCGTTGCCGGCGACACTGATTCGTTTTTCCTAGAGGTTAAGAACTGTAGGCTAGACACTCTTTTGCCGACAATGATAAGAGACAGCCTTTTAGATACCTCAAATTACGACCCGGCACATCCCTTGTACTCAATAAACCTTGACTCTGTAATAGGAAAATTTAAAGATGAGAGTAAGGGTCTTGGGTATGAGGAATGGGTTTTCTTAAGACCCAAGTGCTATAGTTTTTTAGGTACTAAAGATACAATGAGGGCTAAAGGGGTGAAGTTTGCTGGGGACAGATATTTACCACCAGTCATATTTAGACTGTTTTAATAATGATACAATATTTACGGTTCCTCAAACTAGCATAGGGACGCGGAACCATCAATTATTTATATTTAAAAATAATAAAATTGCGCTTACCAATAAATACGATAAGCGTAATTGGGTGGGTAGAAATTCCAGTCTCGCATTTGGGCACTATACGAGAACAGCTGTTTCAGTCGAGACATTGATGATGTAGTTTTGTCGGATTAATTTATTTGAATATAATGTATTTTGTTATTTATTCGTTATTTTAGTAAATTATCATAATTTTATTAATTTTATATATTTAGAGTTTTTTATTAATATAGTATTAATAATAATTTTATTGGTATAGTATTAATAACAATTTTATTTAGAGTTTTTTATCAATAAAGTATTAATAATAATCATAATTTATTTTTATGTTCGAGGAAATATAGATCTGGATAGAAAACTTGATGACATATTTATGTTTTATTGTTAATAATAATGTATTTTAATAATTTTATTTAGAGTTTTATTAGTATAGTATTAATAATAATAATTTTATTTTTATGTTCGAGGAAAAATGAAGATGGATCTTGATAGAAAAAATTTATGTTTTATTGATAATAATAATAATGTATTGTTTTATGTGTTGTTTTATGTGTTTTTATTGTTAATAATAATAATAATAATTTTATTTAGAGTTTTTTATTAATATAGTATTAATAATAGTAATAATAATAATAATGATAATAATAATAATAATGTATTTTATTGGTATAGAGTTTTTATTAGTATAATAAATTAATATAGTATATATTTGTAAATATATTAATAATATGTATAAAAAATAATAATAATAATAATAATAAAAATAATAATATTTATAAAATAATAATAAAATAAAAAATATATACTACTTATAAAAGTAAGTAGACATATTATATTTTAATAATGATTAAAAAATCCGTGACCTTGAAAAAATTTTGAATGACCTTGAAAAATAATAATATTTTTAAAAATAATAATAAATATAATAATATTTTTTAAAAATAATAATAAAATAATAATAAATTTACAAATATATACTACTTATAAAAGTAAGTAGGCATATTATACTTTATTAATGATTAAAAATTCCGTAACCTTGAAAAATTTTTTGAATGACCTTGAAAAATTTTGAATGACCTTGAGAAAAAATGTACTTTTCAACAGAAAAAAAGTTTGAAAAAATTTTGAATGACCTTGAGAAAATATGTACTTTTAACATAGAAAAATTTTTGAAAAATTTTCTATGTTTTGGTCCAGCGGTGACATATAAAATCGTTTCAACATAGAAAAATTTTTGAAAAATTTTTTTGAATGACCTTGACCGACTTTTAAATGACCTTGACCTACTTTTGAATAACCTTGAAAAATAATAATATTTTTAAAAATAATAATAAAATAGAATAAAATTTACAAATATATACTACTTATAAAAGTAAGTAGACATATTATAATTGAAAAATGATTAAAAATTCCGTGACCTTGAAGTTTTTTTTTGAATGACCTCGAATGAGTCATGGTCTTTGTTTAAATGACCTTGAGAAATATGTTGAGTCATCCAATGGCCTTGAATGAGTCATGGTCTTTGTTTAAATAACCTTGAAATTTTTTTGATGAGCCATGGTCTTTGTTTAAAAATTTTTTTGTACTTTTAAAATTTGTACTTTTAGACTTAGAAAAATTTTTTTGCCCCGGGGGAGGGGGTATGTGGTCCAGCGGTGACATATCCATCTACTTATATCCCCGCATGGATTTGAAGAAGCAATAATAAACTTTCTTTTTCTCATTAATTTATTTATTGACTATGAAAAAATCTCTCATGGCCATATGAGGGTATTAGTTATTTTCACATAATGCTCTTCTTGATATTTGTTCTTTGGAACATTCCGGAGTTACTACTTGGGTCGATATTCGATTCATGACGGCCTACGTGTTCCTCGTATAAAATTGGTAAAACTTTGTAATAAATAAAAAAATATGCTTACCCTTGTCACCTCGTCTGTTGTGGTCGATGCGGTTCTTGCTTTCATTGTTCGCTTTCAGAACCATTGCAATTTCATCTCGTTTCTCGTCATTTCGTCTTAATCGATTGTATTATAAACTGTCCTGTTCTTCTACAATCGACAATTTATACCTATCTGGCTCGTAGGTGTATGTTTGACATTTAGTATCGTGCAAAACAATGAGATTTTTTCCAATTATTTGACCTGGTATTTCAGCATTTATTTTCTCGAAAATTTGTCAGGTTAACACACCGAAATTTAATATTCGAGGTGACGACGTCAGATTGCTATTCACTACACATCAACCAATCAGATTTATTTATTCGTCAATATTTTTGGAGTTTATATTAGGAGTATGTCAATTCAATGGATTTGGTTTATCTGGGATTATGATAGCGTTTTTGTTAACAAAATAAATAGATTGTGGGGATTATCACGTCGCTTGATTCAACCAATTTCCTTAATAAATCTGCTCATGATGGGACTTTTACTTCGAAGGGTGCGGAGTGTCGCGATGATTTTATATTCTTTGGCGTATTTCGTAAGATAATTATCTATTTTATCCCGTTAAATTTCTTGTTTTGAATGATAACCCCTATTTGCGTTAGGTCTAGGTAGTAGAAAGCAGAGACACTCCTTACTCCAGCCGACTGGTCATGACACCTACATCAGCCATCATGGAGCTTCTTACTCGAATGAGCATATCAGGAATCTTACATAAACTTATACATATGCTATATTATTATTTTTATTCCCGTTTGGAGTATTTTTATTGTGATTTTGTCTTATTGGATTTATAGTAATTATGATTATGGTAATTCATTTCTCGATCTCGTTATGCGATTTATCCTATTGATGGATTTTTCTTGCATGAATATTATTGTTTAGTCTTCTATATAACTCGTAGACATTTTCGATGTTATTTTATGTTTCTATATTATGCAGTTTCAAACTCGTTGAGGTTTGTTCTAATTATTTTTGTGCTTCGAGAAGTTATTTTTAGTCTTTAAAGGGTACTCTACCTATTTTCTGCGGAACAAATCCTAGTATTTGTTTATCCCTGATTTTTAATTTTCGTATTTAATCACCTATACATTTTTGTCGTTATTTCTTGGGGCTTTGATCCAACAATATTATTCATTTAACCTTATCGTTATTTATTAGGTTTTTTATTTAAATCACCTATTCGCTGAACTTTATGGTTATTCCTCTGGGCTGTTAGTCAAATAATTTATTTATTTCGATATTTAATCTTTTGGTCATTTATTGAGATTTTTATTCAAACAATTTACTTAAATTTTGGGTAATCCCTTTAGGCCGTTACTTGAGTATTTTAGTTACTACATTTACATTAACTTTGTCGTTATTTGATGTTTATACTTTATTTAAGGCTTTTAATTCGAATCGTCCTTTTAGTTTATTCACTTTAGATAATAAACTTTCACGTTGCAACGATTTTCCGCTCTTTTCCCACACTCACCTCCTTTATTTGATCCTAGGGTTACATATGTTGATATTAGGATTTTATGAGTGCCCACTGGACTACTCGGTGTGAATGATTTTTAGCCGATGAGTTAATATCAATTTATGTCGAATTTTTGGGGGATGAATGACGAAGGGATAGCCAAAAGACTGCTCCTCTATCTTCCATCTACCCCTATAGACTGTAAGAATTGACGTTTGGATTCTAGCGTTACGCACGGCAGAATCTTCACGGGTATGAGATATTGACGGATGAACCTGCACTTACACATCTCGGGTTATTATGTAGATTTTACTAACTTGCAGTGTGTTTCGACTGTAGGCTGGAAAAATTTCGACAAAGCAATATGCTCTTCGTATATTTCGAATCATAATTAATACATAGTGTTTTGCTTCCGATATTCATTTGCATACTGTTGGGCCAGGACTGGATTTTGTTTAAATGAATTGGAAATAACACTCAAACATAACATGCAGATTTAAAATCAGACACTTAAACATCAATTAAACAACCTTAAAATGTGAGAAAGATATAATTAAAATATAAAAGCAAAAACGTAAAAATAAATTAAAATACTAACAAAGTGCACCAAGATTAGCATGAAACTAACATAACAATAACAAAATAACATAAAGATTTGACCAAAAAATGACAATTTACGTAAAAGCAAAGAATTAATGGAAAAATTCAATCAAAATAAAATAATTTTAGTTGGAAAGAATTCAATTAAAAATTTAAGACAGAAATAGTCAGATTAAATCAAGAAATATATTAAAAATTAAAGTTAGATAACAAATAATTTCAAGGTCAAATTTTGTTTTATCACACTAAAATTAACACGCAAGGTTAGGGTCACAAAACAGGTATAAATACCAATTCATTTTCGCAGTAATTTAATCACTTGTGAGGGATCAATTTTTCTCTTAATAAACTCTTACGTTTTTTAGCAGGAAAACAGCATTGGATCACAAAGTATTTGGAACGAAACGTATCATCGACAAGCATTCTCGAAAACTATTGAAGTGCGTAACGACGGGCTCGAACGTCAAATCATTTTCCCTTATATTGGCAGTGGGAAGATCGGAAACCAGTCTTTTGGCTGACTCCCTTTCAACAAACTCCCGAAAGTTCGACCTAAATTTTGAAACATATCGGCCAAAATTATCACACCGAGGAGTCCAGTGGACACTCATAAAATCTAATATAAACCTATATGTATCTAAGGTCAACTTTTGGGTTAAAAGGAAAGGGGCTTGCGGGAAATCTATACAACGGTCATGATGTTTATAATAATTATAAAAATCAAAAGCAAAAATCCTAATAAAACCGTACAAATTAAGTTTTAAATTCCGACAAAAATATAAAAGTCTCGATAATATAGTGTAATTGAATCCCATATGAAGATATAGATTTATGACGTTACACCCAAGAAGAAATATCCACCCAGATAAGTTGAGTAGTACCAAAGTACTGGTAATGGCGGAGCCTAAGGTATAAATTTAAAACCACTCCTAAGTTACGTTAGTAATATCATAAAATCAATCATCTTGAACCGCCTAGGTATGAGAAGTATACGCCCATTAATTTAAACCAGAGTCATAAAATAATCAAAACCCATGAAAATAATAACCGATTATCACCCCGCGTCGGAATTTCAGCCAAGAGTATATGCGTGGAAAATAAAAACAATAAAACCTCAGAACTTATTTCACACCAAAATTATAGCGAAATTCTCAACCAGACCCAACCATCGTAAATCTAATAAAAATCTGCAACAAATTAAATGTATGGAAAAAACCCTGAATAGTTAACGTCGAATAATGTCGAACATCACACTATACAAATCATAAATAATGGCAGCCATAAATAATAAAAAGATCATTCAATAAATTTATTAGATTACATGATGACTCAGCTTGGGTTAACGACAAGTCCTCACATAATCGGATCCAACATGAGAAATCCTCTTGGCGAGATAACGAATTAGACTCCATAGTTCCAGCCGGCCGGAATAAGTAATATGAACCCATCATGTTATCATCTCTGGGCAATAAACTAACGGTTAATGATAATAATGATTGGGATACGAATGAAAACCTTCCGACTACGAGTTAATTAGATTATATCCTAAATAAAAATTAGAAAGTCATAGCAAAAAGAAAAGAAAAAAATCAATACCTAATATTCAATGTTATCTGAAAAAGAAGGGAAGTTCAGCCGTTAACTTTCATTCATTTGTTGGTACAATAGTGCTACATCGAATGGAGCATATATAATCACGTGAATCCACTACAATGTTGAAATGTAAGTACCTGCAAATATAGGTTAACAATCACGGAAATTGTATAAAATTATCTAACTGACGATCCCATTATTCTCAGAGATGCCACTAAATAGCATATTTACCGATTATCTAATAACTGCACGATGGTTTTGAGCGGAACTTATTGATTACAGTAAGCGGTCTTATTTACAGTACCAACGTTGCCTAGCAACGGGTAACCAGTGGCAGTCAGCATAGCATTGTATGTATTGGGTCAAGGTTAAACACCACTAACCCCACAATACATAACCATTATTTTTCCATACATACACTCAAGTAGTGCTTACTTAAGGGTGCTTGAGGTCGTATTATGGAAAAATTTAATGTCGATAGTTGCTTGAATAGTTCTGGCAAAGAAATAACTTTGCTCACAAAATGTATGCATTAAAATTCTGTGAAAATGAATTGGTATATATACCTGTTTTGTGACCCTAACCTTGCGTGTTCTTTTTGATGCATTTAAACAAAATTTGACCTTGATTTTATTTGTATTACCTAATTCTTATTTTATTAAATTTGTATATTTAATGAACAATTCATTTTGTTGAGGATACCTAAATAATGAAATAAAATAATTAATAAACATGTAAAATGATTTGGGGAAACAATGAGAAGTGAGTAAGATGTGGTTCTGGAGCCTCATTAAAAGAGAATGAAAAAGAAATATTGAACAACGAGAAAAGAATAAGAGAAAATCAATAAAAACAGACAATTAAATCAAAGAAGGTCATTTATAATTAACAAGTGCAAATTTTGGAAAACAAAAACAAAATTCGCACATTATCTCGAAAGCCCTTTCAAGATAAGGGAAGAAATATTGTTTGAAAATCCGGGAAAGGGCATCTCCAAAAAAATGATTTATCTGGACAGCTGTCAGTGATCATGGTGGCCAAAAATGAATTAGCGTTAAAAGATATCAGAAATTCTATTCGACATCAGTAAGTTTTATTGAATGATGGAGTATAAAAAGGAAGCGCAATTGAAATCAACAACACAAAAAAATAAGGCAAAACTTGCGAAAGACAAAAATTGCGAGAGACAAGAAATTTGCAGGAGACAAAGAATTGCAGAAGATAAAGAAAGACAAAAAGAAATTAAAGAGAAATTTGAAACAGAAATTAAGCAAGGTCAAAGCAAAGCGAAGCAACTAAATCAGAGTTCCGATCTCAGAAACCCACCGCAGTAGTCAGGTGATTGTAAAGCTAATTGATCCGAAAAGTGCTATTCTTCCCGAAGGGTCGCAATAAGCACTAAGTGTGATTGATTGATAATTCGTTGTGTCATTTTAAAGTGGAGATAAAGTGTATTAATCAATAAAGTTTATATCGTTTGAAGTTCGTTATGGTTGTTTAAAGCACGCTTGGAGTCAGATCGACAATAATTTCTATTCGAATTCACCGACACCCCAACAATTTTATTTACTTTTTCAATAGGATATTTCGTATTGAAAATATTCCATTTTATTTGTTAATTGCTAACTTTTATGAATTTTCCATTTTCTGGTAAAATCTTTATGTTATCTTGTTATTTTTAGTTAATGGCTGGCTTAGTTAATGACTGGTGGAAATTAATGGAAAGACCAGTAAAATCTTCTTTGCGTGACACAGTTTGATTCATATCTCACGCCATATATGAGAGCTCCGTCATAAAAACAAAAGGTGCACTAGTGTCTTTGATTTTAAAAGATCTAGAAGACATGTGGAAGATAGGAAATTAGAATAAATAAATCCTGAAGAAAGTCACATTGTAACAAGAGACCTGCTACAAATTGTGTTCACAATTCGTGCCATGGTTTCTTACGGGTAACATGCAGCAAAGGCAACTTTAGTGTTGACAGAAAAAAATGGAAATCTTTGATAAACTTGGTGACGCCTTTTTAAAACACATAATCACAGAAATGGCCCAACTTTGAACCTATACATACCTGAAACTAAACGTGAATCTACCGAATGGAAGATGCCAGAGAAGTTTTCATCACTGAAAATCATCACTGGCTTATCTCATACAAATTGTTTGAAGTTCGCAATCTTTTGGAACATGAAAGGTTTATTTCAAGACGAGTCTAAGTACATATGAGGCACACCGAGTAAATTATCATTGTAATAAATTCTACAATAACCTAGAAAGCTGTCATAAAGTCTCAAACAATTTTATCATTTTATTATTCTATTAAGTATTTAAAGAGATATGAACGCTGTTTGAAAGTGCATTTGATCACTGTTGTAAATAAAATTGAATTGGGTACTTGGGGGTCAACATTATTGGCTCTGATGCATAAACATAGCGATCAAAATTACTGTGTTGTGATTGTGAAAAGATATGTTTTAATTTTCAAGAGCGTGAAATGTCACATCATGACTGTGAATGACAAGTAGGATGATCACGATTGGGTGGGCATCATAAAATGTTTGACATATTCCTTTTCTAATTTTCGGTGTCAGCAACAAAGGCTATCTCAGGAAAATCTTAGCAACCCGAACATCAGACTTCGTGTTTGATAATCAAACGCAAAACACCGAACACAGAGGGTACCCTAAAATGTATAACGATGGTCGCCTAACAATTTCGGATGGAATATGACGAGTGCCAGATCAATGATGTCACACAAAATCGACGGGCCGAGGCTGTTCAAAACCCATTAGCCAACCATATAACAAAAGTAACTAATGTGCTCACCACCATGATTTTCTGGATGACGATCTGAATTAAAACGCCAATGATAGGTGGGCTAAATTATATTGTGCTATAATTACATATTTATTAAATTACAATTACCGAATATTCCTTATTTATGGAAGTTAATAGTGATTTGAATATACTCATTGCAAGGATTGTTTTGTAGCATTCGATGGATAGAGCAAAATTAGGTTCGGCAAATCAACAATGGAAAATAAGTCCAAGGAATTCAAAAATATATATATATATATATATGTGTGTGTGTGTGCGGGTGTGTGTGCGAGGGGGTTGTTTGAGTGTTTATCTAAATCTAAGTACTTAAAAAACTATGTTCATTTTTTGAGTTAAATTTGTGCTATTCAGTGGAAATGTTATTAAAGACATCAATCCATGATCCAATAGAAAGAAACACAACCACAAAAGGTTGAAAAATTGAAAACGAGTCAAATCAAGGGTCCATCGATGCTGTAGCATGGACGGACATGAGTCCATTCTAATGGTGAATAAAATAAAGCAGTAGATAGATTAACTGAGCGGCAATTTCACGAAGAACGTGACAAGCTGTGTCCTGACGCAGAATTTAAAGGAACGGTAATATGAAATCACCAATTGCAGTTAAAGGAAAGAGTTTTTTCAGATTTGAACTTTCAAAATAATCTCCCTCAGACAAAAACCAATGTAATGACAGATCTCTTGTCATCTAAATGAGTAAGTCGAAGACCATGAGGTAAAACTTGGACAACCCTGATGAGCTAGCACTAAAATCCCATTAATAAAGCCGCATCCAGGCAAAGTAGACCATAGCAGAATGAAAAAATTATAAACCAAGTGTTTACTTGGATATTGGCTCGTCAGTGTATTACCAGTCATGGTGGTGTAGCTCACCTTTTACTGAAGTCTGCTCATTAAGACGCAATTCTAATGTCACTTGAAACGGGTGCCTAATAGTTAAATTTTTCTTATGAGCGTATCTAATGAAAATCCACTAAAACTATGTAAGCATAAAATTTTCTTCTCCATCAGGTACCCAGCACTCTTATTGTAATACATTGATAAGTCAAAGCAGCATGAGGATAAGGACAATAGAAAATTCAGATACTCAAGAGTGTGTGAGAGAGATGTAACGCCTATATTATATCGTCTCTTAGCAATGTATAGTGACTAAAAGATGGGGCCATAGATAGAAATCGGACATAGGCTTTCTATTTGCAATCTGTGAACCCGAGTAGGTCAGTGCACTAATAGTTTACATTATGTGCGATCCCCTTTAGGGGTCATTCTAACAGTTTGGTACATTACCAACGTTGCTTAGCCACAGGTTCTACTTGGTTTCACTAACATTCTGAATATGGATTGCACTGGTAACAATAGTGAGGGTCACATAAATCACTCTTTAACCCCGAGGGATCCCGGATGAGTGAGAAGCTTTAGTGACAACAGCAAAAGAAAAATAATTCTTAAATATTAGATATTTAATCTTTTATTTGTCTTGATATGTGCTCGATATTTTCATTCAAGTATGAGTAATACAGATTAGAGTTTTTATCATTTAAGCTTAATGCATAATCAGTTGATTAAAAACATGCTTTTCTTTCCTTGCTTTCTCTGTTATGTACTTTAAATAACCTAACACTAACATCAAATTGGAAGTTAAGATATCTCATATATTGGCTGTAGCTAACGCCAGCAATGCTGTAATCCTTTTACAATATACTGACTCAAAATTCATTTCGGATCTTCACATTTTACTTTGAAGAAAACCATTTTGTGACGTTTCAATGGTTTTCTCAAAGTCAAAATCTCAACACCATTAATAAGTTTTAGAAAAATGAAAAGAGAAATCTTCCGACCAAAGAGAAGCAGTTTTGGTGAATATATAATTGCATTTAGTAATTATGGGAAATATTTGACTACAGGTTCTGGGGGAGCTTCTGAGAAGCATATCAAAGAGTTTCCAAATAGTCATCGAAGCAAAATTAAAAAAATTTAAAAATCTTAATCTTGTTTTTGAAAATAGTACTCCAAAGAATTAAAAGTTGAACACTAAGTTTTTAATCTAAGACAATTGGTGCTGCTCTATATTAGTCAATCGTAAAATATTTCTGCTAAAATGACAGTGGGTAAATAATTGCCGAGCCAGTGAATAGGGAGTTGTCAGAAATTGGGAGGCAAATAGTTGATATTGCTGGTAGTTGAACATGATTTTTATCCTACTACCTCTACAGAAAGAGATGGAAAATAATTTTATCGAAATATAAAGTTGTGAAAGACCAATAAAAATTGCGTAGAGTGGTTCAAACAAATATTGCCTAACATATTTACAAATATTCTATATAGCTATATAATTTGTGACAGGAGTGCTCCTTTGGATTTCTAGCACACTGAAGAAAACTATATCATTGTTTATTGTTATTAATTAGTTGAGTTATATTGTTGGATTTTAATGCTTTGAATAAGGATATTTGCGGCCGGATTGCGTTTCTTATCCAACAACTTGTCAGTTCGAATTTTTTTCTCTCGATACTTTGGTAAAAAGTCAAAGGTTCTTTTCTTTGGAAAATAAAAATTTTCGCGAGAAAATTCTAGAAGCGATATGAAAAGAATATGACAAGCAATTATATAGACAACATCATTCTCTATATTTTTGCTGAAATCATTTTTTGAAAACTCAAATCCCCACGCTTTAGCGCGATAAAACAAAAGACAAAAATTTAACTTAAAAATCAATAATATCCGTTGAATTTTCGCTATGGGGTGAGTTTGATTGCTAACCAGTGCACGGTAACTAAAGGTGACTCATATCTACTTACTGCAAATATCCTTAAGAATTTACTATCTAACAGTAAATGCATTTATTCAATTGCTGCTAGGTGGCAAGAAATTGATTGAATAAATGTTCCAAATAAAAACCTAACAGGATAAAAGTTTAAAATCTTCTAAAATTAATATTAAATAAAACAAAATTTCCAACCAAGCATGAAAACAAAATTTATTATAAGACAAACTGTATAATCAATACATGTAATACGCTACGAAGGATACTGCAATAACTATGACAGCTCCAACCGCATACTTCAATACTTCGTTACGATACATTTCAAATGACGTCCTTAAGTTCGCTATCTGAGAATCAATGCGATTTTGAGTTTTAACAATTTCCGATTTGATTTGATTAAAATCGTCTCTAGTTCGAGATTGTTCAAAATTAATAGTAGATGTCATTCCATTATTTGTCTAAATACACTATTGCGACATTCAAGCAATGATAATCTATAACCTTATCAATTTCATCCTTTAACTGTTGACGTAACAACTGAATTTCCATTTTGGATTTTTCATTTTCATCTTTCATTTTGTTGAAATATTCCGTTGATGAATTGATTAAATCTTTTTTTATATTTGAAACCTCAGTCAACAGCTGATCATTATGCAGTTCAAACTCTTGTCTTTGAAATAAATGAGAATTCATGTCTTCCATAATTTCAGCTTGGGTGTTTAACTATAGATTGATTATTCATTAGATATCAAATATTATTACCAAATTTAGTGCAAAATGTTTAAGAGCTTCAGCTTGTTGTTCAGAAAAACCAGAAGTTTTGAATTCTTGAACAACATTATGTGTATCAATAACTAACATTAGCCTTTTCGATAATACATCGTGTTTAACCTTTGTACAAAATTTATTAAAATTAAATAACTGTATGTATTTAAACGTCTTATAAAAAATCATTAAAAAAATACAAAAAAATGGATTTAAATATAAATTGTTTTTAGATAAAGTTTGTAAAATTATTAATTTTTAAAAGTCAAATTTTTTATAGTAATAGTAAAACATAAATTGAAGGTCATAATTAAATAAATGTTTTAAAAATAAGTTAAAATGCCCTTACAATTATATTTTTTTATTCTAAACTGGTTAAATAAACTAAATATGTAATTTGTTATTTTCCAAATATAATAAAAATCAAGCGCTTTCAATAGCACATTATATTTAATGATAAATTAGCAGATTTAAAAATTAACTGATAATTAAATATATAATAAACGAAAATAAATAAGAGTTAGGAATTGATAGACAGAAAAAAATTTATTTTTATCACAATTTATTCAATACAAAATTTAAATTACATGCATTTGTTGGCCGGATTTGACTATAGATGGATACCTAGACAAAATTAATGCAAAACATACTTCAACCGTCAGAAAAATTTGGTAATAAAGGTATAAAGGAGGGAGCAGATTCAGCATATCTGATTCCATTTTTACCTGAATTTATCGATGAATTTATAACAAAGTCCATTACTGATATAAAGTATAATTCATCTTCCGTTTGTTTGGACGGACATGTCACAAAATTAGGTTCTGGCTGTTATGTTACATCAAAATACTATAAAAAACACCAAAAATAACCTTTGTTGTAAATTTTTTTATATGTTTAAATTTGCAATTTTTGTTAAGGCAACTAAAATTTTTGAAAAACTTACATTCTGGAATTTTTCTGAGAAAATTCGTTTATTCAAAGACTAATAAAATATTACTTCTGAACTCTATTGCGTTTGTTTGTCGAAAGAGATCTTTGATTAAAGTTATATGGTTTAGCTTTCCACAGATTCTTATAATTAATTCTAACCTTTCTCCTAAATATATAAAACAATTAAAATTTAATTGTTCAAGTGAAACCTGTTGTAGTTAATAAATGATGGCTGGAAAAGTATTTTTTTATTTTTGTAATTGAATTTATTATGAGGAATTTCTCGAAGAATTTTGGTTTTGTCTGATTTGGAATATTTTAATTTAGTAGAATTTTTAA
This sequence comes from Schmidtea mediterranea, assembly GCA_022537955.1. Classification (NCBI taxonomy): domain Eukaryota; kingdom Metazoa; phylum Platyhelminthes; order Tricladida; family Dugesiidae; genus Schmidtea; species Schmidtea mediterranea. The sequence continues at coordinate 152,451,917 of CM039680.1, read as the reverse complement.
GTATACGTAGTTTATATTTAGAATAAAAGTTTTCATACATAAGAAATAATTATTTTATAAAGTGTAAATAATAATTTTAAAATAAAACCAAATTATCATATTATAGAATATATATTAAAACAAGTTTTTATTTCGTAAATTGACTGTATATTTGGATAATTATGCGATGAGAATAAATAAACATTAAAGGCATAATCAAAAAATAAGCTTTGGCAGTCAGACTTTGTCGAGAAATAAAATAAATTTTTTTAGTACTAACAAATTCAGTTTCAAGAAGCTTCTGTTTGTGGTAAACGAACATTAACTTCATGAACAAAGTGAATTATCGAATCAGTAAACCAAACCAAAGTAATTCAACAATGTATTAAAATTAAGAAATGGATTTTAGGCAGAAATTGCACCGTTTGTAGAAACATCAGAAACCAAGGATAAATAAACCACTAGATGGAGTAGGATTAGAGCAAGGAATATGTTGGGTCAGCACACAAATAGCCTTGAGAATTGTTTAAATGCATCAGTAATACAGTACGAAAACCCAGCACCAAGATAACTTAAAATACAATAATACAACACCAACTAAACACTCTAAAATCTGAGAGAATATAAAAAAATATGGTGGGTTTCTGGGTGTTGATATTTTGAAACTATATGGTTGTTACCCATGTACCCCATACAAATATTCTTTCGCTTGCCACTCGGCACCCGTTGCTAAGCAACGTTGGAACTGTGTTCGAGTGGGTAGATCGTCCGCAAAAGTGAGCACTATTGCTAATGCTATAATTGACCGAACGATCCTTGGGTCCAACGAGCTACCGATAGAAGGTCTGTGCTCGATTTCAATTTTTAGGTCCCATTATTCTCCTATCTCTGTCAAATGTTAACCTATACTCTCATATCATTCATTGTTATGTCCATTCCCATAGTCCTTCTTATAGTTGTCCGTGTTGATGATTATTCTTTGGCCTGTGCACCCTTTGTTATGTTAAATATTCACACAGTATCTCTCTTACTCTTATCCCTATTATAACTACAATGTTCACTATTACGTATTATTGCTTGCCTTATCATTGATACTATTATATGTATTACCTTTATTAATTATTACTACTATTACCTTTATTATTATTTTTATTACTATATAATTATCATTACATTTATTATATTACTACTATTATCATTATTACTATTATTATTATCATTATTATTACTATTATTATTATCCTGATTATGATCATTATTATTATTATTATTATTATTATTATTATTATTATTATTATTATTATTATTATTATTATTATTATTATTATAATTACCATTATCCTTACTATTATCATTATAATTATCAAGTTTTTACTAGGGATCCTTCATTATTCCTCAGCTTTGAAAATATTTTTCTTGTATAAAAATTTAGTTGTAATCCATCTGTATCTTTCCTGTTTTCGATAAAGTATATTTGTAAATTAGAAAATTTTTAGCAGCGTTCCGCCCTTATTTTACGCGTTACACTTTTACTTTACTATTTTCAATAAGTTTTTTAATTACTTCGAAAAATTTTCAGCAGCGATCGGCCCTTATTTTACGGTTTATAAGAATATTATACTAACAATCGAACGACAATTCGCTTTTTTTTTACTATTTTCTATAAGTATTGTAATCATTTCAGAAAATTTGAGCAGCGTTCCGCCCTTATTTTTCGCGTTCCACTTTTACGTTACTATTTTTGTTAAGTATTTGAATTAATTCGGAAAATTCGAGCAGCGTCCCGCCCATATTTTCCGACTCAACTCAAATTAATTAATTTAATTCTTATTTAAAAACATTATTTTTCATTATTTTGGTCGTTCCGGTTATTCTTTTTCCGATGGCTATTCATTTTAACTGTTGCAAGGATTTCGCAATTTTCCCCACTACCCGTTCCCTCTATTTGTCCTTAAGATCTATGTATGTTAATATTATATTTAATGAGTGCCCACTGGACAACTCGGTGTTAGATATTTTGAGCAGATTGTTGTTAAAATTCATGTTGGGCCAGCACACAAATAGCCTTGAGAATTGTTTAAATGCATCAGTAATACAGCACGAAAACCCAGCACCAAGATAACTTAAAATACAACATACAACACCAACTAAACACTTTAAAATCTGAGAGAATATAAATAAATATAAAATCAAAAACATAAAAGTAAAATAAAATAAATACAAAATGCATCAAGAACCGCACGAAATTTACATAAAAAATAACATAATAACAAGAAAATTCGACCGTAAAATGACCATTTATATAAAAGTAAAAATTAATGAATTAAATGAAAAAAAATAAAATATTTTTAGCTGAATAAATTTATTTAAAAATGTTAAAAATAAATTAAGAATTTAAATTAAGAAATAAATAAAAATTTAATTTAGATAACACAAATAATTTCAAGGTCGAATTTTGTTTAATCGCAATAAAATTAACACGCAAGGTTAAGGCCAAATTGTTGGTATATATACTGACGTGTTTTCACAAATAAGCAAGCACAAGTACTAGAACTAAAATTAAACTAAATATTATTCGACAGTATTATTTCTAACTTGGCTAGAATTTTAATTTTACGTCTCACTGGGAGACCGGTTGTATTAGTGGGCACTATAGGACTTATTGATTGGAATTTTTATTAGAATTATTAATGGATGGATTATCAATGGAAATTTTAATGGATTAGGTTACGAATTTTTATTAAATTTTTATTAGATTATTGATGGATGGAAATTTTAATGGATTATCAATGGATTAGGTTACGAATTTTTAATTTTTATTAAATTACATTACGAATTATTAATGGATGGATTATCGATAAATTAGGTTACTAATTTACGGACTCAATACACAACCCGGATCCCACACCGAGTATCGAGGACACCAAACGGTAGGCGAGATGTGAACTAACCGGTAAACGTTTCATACTCGAAAAGACCTACTAAGGATCAGATCAGGGCGGCCAAATTGTGCCGGAAATCTGACGGGAGAGCGGACGGATAGTAGATAAATATATTAGGAATTTCTGCGCCCATTTATCGCTTCCTTTCCTTTTCACTATACGGGAAATCAAGTAAACCGTTTTTGGAACTTGGTCGAATGTCTAGGCATTTCTATACTTTTATATTCTCCGAGGTACACTACCCAAATCCCTGCTTTCGAATTCCTTGTTTTTATAACAATTTTCAGGTTCCTTTAATAGGGCTTGTTATTATTTTCTCTTGATTTTGGGTAGTTGTTTGACTTTCTGTTTCTCTCGTTTCTTTATCTCTGTTGCTTTTATTACCGTATCTGGTTTCTCGTTTCTGAGATTTGTATTAACTTTATTTTTGCATCGCTTATCTTCTTTGTTTGCCTTTACTACCATTTGCAAGATTCTTACGATATTCCATTTTGATTGAGTGCATTTTGTAGTTCAGTCTCATCATCTTTTGTTTTGTCGTTTATTGGTATTGTCGTTTGTAATCTCTCTTTACTGATTCGATTTGTCTTTCTTGTAATCTGGTTTTCGATTTTTGAGTTGGTTTTGATTTGTTCTGTTCTCTGATCCTTTCCTTATTCATATCCGCTGTTGCACGTCAGTCTTACTTGGAATTACGATTCCGTGATATTCATTTTGTCTCGTTTGGCTGCATCTAGTTTCACTTGCTGTTTGTTGTTTTTCTTACTTTATTCCCCGAATTGATTTTTGAGTCTCTTCCACCTCTTTGCTAGTTCTATTTCCTTGTCTTTTTCGTTTTTTCTTTTAGCTTTGTTTTTCAATTATCTACCTGTTTGTTGTTATTCGTCAGTTTCGCATTAATTGATTCAGTTTTTTGTTAAATTATTCTCCCTCGTCTTTTTTGTTGACTGACTTGGTATTTCATCTATTTCTTCAAAGCTTTCGTTTCGTGTTGATACTTCCTTTACTGTTTTGCTGCTTTATCTTGCTCCGATCGTGACTTTGTTTTCGTTGTTCCTGATTTTCATCTCTCATCTGATTGTACTGGATTTTCCAAGTTTTAAATTGCACTCCAAGTCTACTCTTGTCTCTGATTTCCTTGATGGCTTCGGTACCTCTTAATCGGTTTATTTCAATTTCTGATTCCGATTTGATTAGCTTCTAATTGATTTGTTTCTCAATTTTAACGTAATATTGCATCACTTGTCTTTCTCATTCCGCTTTATTCTTTGTCACATCGTCTGATTTTTAATTTGTTTTCGCTCCTCGACTATAATATTTATATACTACTTTTATACATTACTATATAAACATATCTATTATATAAATTATATGCACATTTCTAACTATTTATTACTTTATCTCCAAAGGGTCTACGCGCAAGGTGCGTATCCCTTCACATCTCTCATCAAATACTGGATATATATCGATCTCAATTGGCCACTGGAGTGGTGAAATTAGTGACGGTGGTTGTTGCGTCCATATCATACTTGGGTATTGGTTCATATTTTGACTTGCTTTGTTCTCTCGATTTTGAATTTTCTGTGAGTCCATCATTTGGTTCAAACAGATTTTGTCTGTGTTTTCTTCATCTTTTGATCTTTTCTGATTGTCTACGTTATTTGGCTTTGATTGTTGTCCTATTTCTTTGTAGGCTACTGAAATTTGCTTTTTTTATTTCTATTTCGGTTTTCTCCCTCTTCGTTATCATCTTCCTTTTTGTCCTGGTTTTTATTACATCGAGCCTTCTCAATCCTGTTGTCCTCGGCATTTATTTCTTTGATTATATCTTCATACATCTTGATTAGCATTTTTCTTCCATTTCTGATGTCATCAATTTCTTGTTTTTTACCGCTAGGTTTTCCTTGTATTCGGTGCCATTCTCTTACCAATGTTTCTAATTCTTCTTTTCTGGACACTATTCTCTCAGGCTCTCTTTTATTGTCCGTGAATTTTATTTCTCATCTCTTTAACAGGGCTTTTATCGTCTTTGGTAATGCATATTCGGATTTCATTGCTCTTTTTACTAATATATTTTTATTGCTTTCGAATTTGTTTACGTCTATGATTTCGTTATCAGATTTTCTTTTTCTCCACTTGATCAGTTTTGCTGCTGCTTCATCGTATCCTCTCTCTATTGCTCCAAGGATTGGGTTTAAATTTTGTCCTATTATTTCGATGTCATCTTGAATTGCATTTATCTTAATGAACTTTATTGCGCTTGCTTCTCGCGACATCATAACGTAATTTAACATCGTTTTTCCTTTATTGTCATTCTCATTTAGAGTTGATCCTGTTTTTAATAACTCCCTCAGAATTTTCGTTGACGCATCTCTTGACACTGCAATCATCATGGGTGTTTGTCCTTTCTCATTTCTGATATTTGTATGTTGTCCACATTGGTTCATTGCCTCGACAATTTCCATCGTTAGTTCTTCGTTTTTGCTTTCTATGGCATGGTGTAGTAGTGTATTACCTGCTATGTCAATTATTGTGAATAATATTTGCATTTTTTTCATTAGGATTCTGATTTCCGCTGTTGATTTTGAGCCTTTTGCGTAGTTCGTAATCCTCTTTGTTACTCCTTTTAATATCTCAGTGATATTCTTGTTTCCAGTCCATTTCGGCATTATTTCCTTATTTATTTTGATGATTGCTTCCATCTGTTTCCGGTAATTCATTCTATCATTGTAGATTTCGTTATATTCTCGTTCCTGTTTCGCCTGATTACTATAATATTTTGATTTTGTCTCTTGGCTATTTGCGGCTTCGTTAATTTGTTTCGTCATGTCTAATAGGTTTTTCTGTCTTCCAGTTGTCATGTCTTTTCCTGGTTCGTAGCTTGATTTGACACTTGTGTCATTTGCTGGCTTTATTCTGGTGTTGGTATTGATCTCATCTGGTTTCCTATTGCTTCCTCTCATTAGTTCCACTGTTCCGGATGGGTTCTGAGTCTGTTTATGTGGACAATTCCGAGTCAAATGTCCCAATTTTAGACAGTTAAAACATTTTCCGCGTCTTTTGTTACAAAATCTATTTACGTGTCCTCTCTTCCCGAATAGTTGGCTTATTTGATGTCGATAGTAGTCGTTCTCTGTGTTTCGATTTTGACATGTTTCACGATATTCTCTGATATTTACTTCGTTAGCTTTCGTATCGATTGTCCAGATACTTTCTTCGTTCGTTGTGGTTTTTCTAGTTGTGTTTTGTTGAGTAAATCAATACCATATTGTAATTTTCCTTTCCACATGAGTTGTATTGTTGAGTTCGTCAATTACATCTTCTTTTGTCTCAATTTTCAATTCACTGACTGTTTTTGATCTGTCTTGCATATTCAGATTTCTCGTTTGTCGTTTTTGGATTCTCTTTTCGATTAGTTCTCCCTCTGAAATTTTATTAACCATTAAAATATCTATTACCTCTTGTTCGATTGACGTCACTCCTATTTCTATATTGTCTCCTGTTGTTTGTATAGATTTTGATTCCAATACTTTACTTTTCACGTTTATTTGAAGTTCATCTTTCTTGTCCTTTTCATTATTGTTTAGCCCTTGTTGTAACATGTTTATTTTCGCTTTCCTTATCGATTCTCTTTTCGATTTTTGTAGTAGTACCCTCGTATTTCGATATTTTGTTTTTTGTATTTTCGATATATTTTATCGCTGTTTTTTCTGCTTTTTCGTCGTCTATCGTTCGGTGAACTCTTGAATTATCTTTGTTTTTTCGCTGCTCGATTCTTGCTCTGATTTTATTTTGACCTCTTGAGTTTCGTCTTTCTTAATTACTTCATTTTCTTTGTCGTTGTCGTTATTTTCGTTATTTATTGTTATATCCTCCTTGCTGTTGACGACACACTGCTCCGCAGTGTGGATTTCTTTTGTATTGACTATTTTCGACATATTGCTTCTACTTGATATTTAATTTCTGTTCATCCGTCTTTGTCGAATTTCTTGGATTTCCTCTCTCTGTAATCTCTGCTATTCGATTTGTTGCTGTTCCGAATATTTTCTGGTCCATTAATATCGAACATCATTCCTGTTTCTCCTCGTATTACTTCGTTGTCTTTGATTGTTTGCGGATATTCGTTGAATCATACCTCCTAATTGCTCAATCTCTTGTCTTAGGTTGCTTTGTGTACTTTGACTATAATTGTTCGGTTTTGGTTGTCTCAATTTTCTCTCTATTGGACAATTTGCAGCTATATGTCCGTTTAGGTTGCAGTTGTAACAGGTTCTACTCTCGTATCTTGTGGTTGTCCTCATTATCGTCATATCTCTTCAATGTCTGACCCTTTGTGTTGGGTTATTTTGTGGACTCTTCTTGAATTGGTTTGGTTTTTGTTGACCTTGAATTCTTGTCATTCGACAATTCTTTGACATGACTGTTTTGATTGGAATTAAAACAGATTATCATTTCTTCTCCTTCTGTGCGAACTCTTCTATCGCACCCTTGGCAATTCTTTAGTTGATAACCTTGGTCAGTTCGGCATCCTTCTTTTGAATAGATATTACATACTTGATTGTAGTTCGCGTTGTTAATCCTGAAATAATTATTATAATTTATAAATTTACCTCTACTGTCTTGAATTCTCTTAACTGGAATATCCCAAATTCGTGATGGTTTTTTAATATATTGATTTGTTTGCGGGTGCATATCTTTCGTTTGTCTTGTTGTTTCCATTGATACTTTTATTAGGTCTGATACTCGATCTTTTAACTCGGTTCGGTCTTTTTTTTACGACTCTTTCTTCAATTGTGGTTAATATTTTCTCCACTCGTATGATTTCCGTTTGCCATGTTTCAGCTATTTTCGTTTCAACTGTTTTCGTTTCCGAATTTCCAGTTTCTTTTTCGTCATTTAAATCTTCTCCGTTGCATTTTCTTTTGAATGCATCTCCCTTACATTCCTCTTTAAACTCGAATGTATTGATTCTTGCTTCCTCATTTCTGATTCATCGCGTGTGATTTCGTACATTGTTGATTCTCTCAAATATATTTCTGTTTCATCCGTGTTTTTACTTGGCAACTCTTGGTTAATTTCCTCTCGAAGTTTTTTCATCTCTTTACTCTAACTTGTTTTCAACTGAATTGGAATTTCTGGTTCAGGTGATTTCACGTTGTTTCCTTTATCGGTTAACTTTTCCGTTAATTTATCATATTTTTCGGCTTCTGTTTCCAAACTTTCTAATCTTGTTGTAATCATTGGTTTTACTATCGCAACTGTATTAAGTTTTCTATCTGTTGCTGCTTTTCACCCTCTTTGAATTCCAATAAAATGGTCTATTTCTTTATCCTTGTTCTCCGTTCGTTTTGGTATATTCTCAGTTTCTCTACTCAATGGTTTCCTTGATTCCGATTTCTCGTAACTCGTTTTCTTGATTCTATCTCTAGTTTATCGGCTCTATTATTCGTCGTTTACTTGATCTCTTTATTCTTTTGGTTTACTCGATTTCTTTATTCCTTGTCAATTATCTAAACATAAATAAAACCTCTAGTACATATTATTCTACGTAAATTTCTGCATTAATTTATCGTACTACTCTCACTGTTTTTCCTTAATTCTTTTCTCTACGTCAACTTCTTTATCTTTTTTTTTTAAGTTTATTTTAAATTATCTATAACTCGTATCAAGTATCTATTTGCTTCGTCTAAATTGGTGGGTTACTGGGTTTTGCTAATTATTTGATACGTCCTCCCCAGCAACGCCATATAACTATTTTCTAGCTACCACTCGGCACCCGTTGCTAGGCAACATTGGAAATGTGTTCGAGTGGCGGATTGTCCGCAAAAAGTAATTGCTCGGACAACCTCTGGTTTCAACGAGCTGTCGATGGAAGACATATGCTCGCTTTGTAAGTCCCTTGTGTGTGAGAGGTTTCGAGATTAGAATCATGTTAGTGAGTGTTAGATACGGTGATGGTATGCATAGAGATGGAACGACGTTTACCTGACGAAACATGGATACTCCTGAAATTACTGTAGGGTTTTTAATGTTCTCAAAATATCACTTTTAAAAAATTGAACAATCTTTATAATCTAATTGAATTCACAAACGAAACAAGATAAATTAATTAAGTTTATTTGCCAGGCGAGCGGCTCTACGTCTGGCGCGCTCTTTGCGCCCCGGCCTGTAACTGCTGGATGGTGTCGTAGAAGGAGTCACAGCGGACGTTGGATTGTTTATTGAGTCTCGATAAGCCAATTGGGATGGGGCGAAGACAAGAGGGTAGGTTACTGCCTCTCCCTCCCGACTGGCGGACAAGGCGACTTCCAACCCCCTTATCTGCGTCCGGAGGTTTTGATTTAATTGCCGTTCATCGGCCCAGCTCTTTTGAGCGGCAGTGAGCCGGTGATGGTGGGGCTTAAGCTTCGCTGGATCCACCCATGTGGCTTTCACTTGTTGAATCTCTTTCGTGAGCTGTATGATTTGCTCATACAGGGCTTTGTTAGCTTGCTGGGCACGGGTCAATTCCTTCTGCAATAGTTGAATAGGTTCCATTTCTAGTAATATAAATATTTAACGATTTGATATTTTTTGAAGAAACTATATTCGTATAAGTTATATTAAACAAATAAGGAATTTTTCCATTAAGGTTAAGATAAAACAGTTAACAAAATGACAACCGGTTTATTTACTGTAAACATTTACTAAACAATCAAATCCTAGAACAGTTTTTCATGCAGAGGTGGTTTAGGAGGAGGGAAAACCCTTTTCCACCCACTCTTCCGGCGAATAACCAGATATGGTCATTACTGGCTGCCTGACATCTCGGATCCGCGTAGTTTTCGGTCGGGTGACTCGTGCGACCGTACCTCGCTGCGGGTGTTGGTAATTGCTGGCAATCCGACCAGCCAGTATGTCTTCCTCGACATTCGCCAGGTATTGGCGTGCTCGGACCACTTGCACATCCACCTGTCGTTGGTGGGCCTCCAGTTGTTTGAGGAGATGCTGGGCTTGCGCGTGAATTTCCCCGGCCGGGCTCCACTCTTCCCATGGTTGTTCGGCTAGCCATCGGTCGTGGTCGTTCTCTGTTGCGTCAGTTAGTTGAGGCTCCGGTGGGGGAACTCCGGGAATCTCTCCTGCCGGAAACGTTCCCACGCCCATCTCCATCTGTCTGCGAGCTGGATTGAAATGAAGGCCATCGAACTGGGTTTATCTGCATTATGAACATTCATTAATACAATTATACGTTTATGTTTAATTTTCAATAGCTTCTATAGTGAAAATAATAAGTAATAAAGCTACAGTATATGTGAGGAGTTAAAATTAAAATACTAAATTAAATTAGTTCACGATTAAAATTTGTAAAGTTTTAATTGAAACTTAAATTATTTTAAGATATTAAAATTGAAATGATAATTGAAATTTTAAAATAAAATAATTTTTAATAAAATTGAAATTCAAGTATGAATGCAATGGTATGTTGATATTTGGTTGAAATTAAAATTTAGAAAATGTCCCAAGAATATTTGTTTATATAATCAGATTTTATGAAATATAATTTGGATTTAATAGTCTTAGTAATTTATTTTGATGACTGAAGAATTAAATGTTATAGCTTCTAACATGGCGACCATTCCAACGGATCTGCTTATTGGAAGATTACTTCCAGAAAAATTCCACAGAGGAGATGACCTCGAATTATTTATCAAAGAATGTCAGAGGTTCTTTGAAATAACGAAGACACCAGTGAAGACACAAATGGTACTAGTTATTACACTTCTGGACAGGACTTTGATTGAAGAATATGAAGCCGCAGAAGGTAAAACCGTTGAACAGAAATTAAGAGCAGCTTTTCATCGACCAACGTCATTGATTGATGACTTAAGAGAAGCCTTGAACTACGAGCAAGGTAACGATTCGGCGGAAATATTTATAGAGAAAATATCAAAAATGACTAAAAAATTGGCCTCACACACTTGGAATGAGGAAGAAATTCAGAAATGTTTATTGACACATTGTGTAAGAGATAAAGAAGTCAGGAAAGAAATCGAAATGAAAGATCTCAAAACGGCGGAACAAATTAAAGAAACTATAAAGAAGATAGAAAAAGTTAACAAGGTTATTGAACAAGTAAACACGGTGAGATCAATACGACCTACAACTGGGGGAAGAACTTATAGAGATGTAGTAAAAGTTGGAGCCACGAAGAGAGAAATCAACGAATGGAAACCAGAGACAAGAGTTAAAGTGATAGAATGCTGGACGTGTCAAAAACCGGGACACAGTAGCAGAGAATGTAATATAAAAAGAAGATTTCAATGTTATGCATGTGGTGTTGAAGGTCACATACGAAGAGAATGCCCAACAATCAAATGTCATAGATGCAATGCACGAGGACACAAAGAAAGAGAGTGCTACACAAATATGGAAAGACGAAATCAAGGAAGAGATCGAGACCAAAGGAAGATGTCAGGAGGAAGAATTCAAAGAAATACCTATCAACAAAGGGAAGATATGTATCAACCAAGGAACGTACATCAAAGACAATGGGGAAACCAACAATATAACAGAAAAGATATTGCAGCTATCGAGTCTGATGATGAGATGATGAATACAAAACAGTCAAGCCAGCCAGACGAGTATAACAGGGAGAATGACCCAAACGAGCACGCTCCGTCAAACGGGACATTGATCGGAGCAATTTACTAAGTAAGATTGATTTCAACCAAAGAATGAATGCTAACGGTATGTGTAATTTAAGTATGGATGATGATTGTATGATTGATAAAGATTGTAGTGTTTTTGAACGTGATATTAATAATAATAGTAGTGTAGAAATTAAAAAGTCGAATGATAAGGAAAGTCAGAAAAAATTTAAAGAGGAGTGTAAAGTAAATGAAGTAGTAAAACACGAGGAAAGAACGATAGAGAAAATTTACAAATTCCTAAAGAAAAATGGAGACGTGTGTATTAATGAAATTGTAGAAGATACTAGAGAGCAGAATATTTTGTCAGTAGAAGAACAAAAAAGTCCAGTAATAACATATAATATAATGCAAGGTAGACCGAGTACAACACTGGATATCCAAGGGCGGAAAGTAGATTGTTTATTGGATACAGGAGCGCGAATTAATGTGATGGCTAAATCTGTAATTGATCGATTAGAAAATATCGAAATATTAGAAACAAGGGAATCGCTAAGATGTGCAAACAACAGTAGATTAGAAACTATGGGTAAACTAAACATCAATGTTAAAATGGGCAGTATGGAAAGAAATGTAACATTCATTATAGTAAAGAATTTAATACCAGAAATTATTGGAGGAGTAGAACTACAAAGGTTATTTGGTATAGAATTGAAATGTATACTAGAAGAACATGAAAAACGTAGTGATTTCATTTGCGAAATAGAAGCTAGATTTGGGCGGATTATAACAGATGAAGAAAGATTACGTCATGCCATCGACGTTTTAAAAGTTACCGGAAATAAGAGACTGCTAGAAATATTTCAGGCAAACAAGAATGTTTTTATGGCAGATAAATGGGACATTGGGTGTACCAATCTGATAAAACATAAGATCATCACGAAAGGAGAGCCAATAATGATTAAACCGAGACGTCAGCCAATAAATTTGGAAGACAAGATTGAGGAAGCAATAAAAAATCTAGAAAACAACGGAATAATTAGGAAGTGCAATTCACCGAGGAACACACCTTTAGTTTGTGTATGGAAGAAAGAGAAAAAAGACATCAGGCTTTGTCTAGACTTCAGACAATTAAACAAGATAACAGAAAGACAAGCATTTCCAATGCCAAATGTAGATGAAATTTTAGACATCCTACACGGATCCAGATATTTTAGCTCAATCGACTTGGGAAATGCTTATTACCAAGTGAAGTTAGATAAAGAATCTCAAGAGAAAACAGCATTCTCAACAAAAGAAGGACAGTTCTGTTTTAACAGGATGCCGTTCGGTATTGCAGCGGCACCAGGAACATTTCAAGAATTAATGACGAAAGTATTGAAAGACTTGTGGAAAGATGGAGTGATGGTATATTTAGACGACATCCTAATATTCACAAAGACAGAAGAAGACCATTATAACATATTTGGAAAAGTCCTAGGGAAGATCGCAACAGCAGGACTAAGATTGAACCCCGAAAAATGTCAAATATTTAGAAAAGAAGTGAAGTTTCTGGGACACATAATAAATAAAGACGGCATACAAACAGATAATACTAAAATAGAAGCAATACAATCATTTCAAAAACCAAAATGTGTGAAGAATCTGAGGAGCTTTCTGGGTATCTGTAACTATTATCGACGGTTCATAAAAGACTATGCAAAGAAGGCAAGAGCACTAGAAAGTATATGCGGAAAAAACAATGAGAAAATAAGATGGACAGAGATGTGTGAAAAGGCTTTCGGGGAAATGAAAGAAGCATTGATAACCGCCCCAGTATTGGTATTTCCAGATTTCAGAAAAGAATTTATATTAGACACAGACGCGAGCTTCGATACTATTGGAGCAGTTCTTTCGCAAAAGGATGAAAAAGGACATGAACATGTCATCGCATATGGTTCACATGCGATGAGCAGCCACGAAAAAGGATACTGCATTACCAGAAAAGAATTATTGGCAATATACTATTTTTGTAAAAATTTCAACCACTACTTATATGGTAAGAGATTCGTACTGAGAACGGACCATAAAGCTATTACGTTTATGGTAACAACGAAGAAACCAATAACGGCTCAATTCCAGACATGGATCAACTATTTAAGCAGTCTGGATATTAAAATGGAATACAGGAAAGGAACAAGCCATACAAACGCGGATATGCTATCCAGGAAAACATGCGGAACATGTGTACAGTGTATGATGGAACACGAAGACGCAAAAACCGGCAAAATTAAAACCAGAATATTAACAGTAACAGCAGAAGGCGGATATAACAAGTGGCAAAATGACAATATGGAGGTCCAAGAAATAAAGAATAAGTTAGAAAATAAAGATTGTAAGTTCATAATGGAAAACAACACGGTACTAACTAAACAAGGTAAAATATGGATACCGTCAGATAATAGACAGAGGATGATAAAAGAAGTACACGTATTGCTGTGCCATGCAGGTGCACAGAAAGTAACAAAATATATCCAGAACAACTGCGACATGGAAAATCTAGCAACGGAAGTAAAAAAGGTAATTGAGAACTGCGAAAGATGTCAGAAAATGAAAACGATAACAACCAAGACAAAGGAGGAAACTCAAACAATAAAGAGTACAGAACCATTCGAGAAGATATATATGGATATATGTGGGCCATTGAAAGAAACGTTCAACAAAAAGAAATATATTTGCGGAATCATTGACCACTATAGTAAATACATCTCATTAACGGCCATAAACAAGCAAGACGAAAGAACAATTAGTGAGACGTTATTAAATAAATGGATATTAAAGTTTGGAGCGCCAAAAGAACTTCATGTAGATTGTGGGAAGAACTTTGAAGCAAGAAGCATAAAAGAACTAGCAAAGACAGCTGGCATTGAATTAATTTTCTCAAGCCCATATCACCATAACACGAATGGTATTATTGAAAGACAATTCAGAACAATCAGAGAGTATATTAACGCGTCATTGAATGAAGGAGGAAGGAAAAACTGGGCTGATATAGTGCCAGAAATAGAATATACGTTAAATGCAACAGTTCAAAAAACAACGGGAGTAAGCCCAGCAGAGATTATATTTGGGAGGAAGATCGACAGAATGAAATGGTACTCGAATAAAGAAATAAATAGAGAAGATATGGAAAAGAGAATAGAGGATAAAACACTAAAACCAAAAATAAGCAAAACAGTGAGAAATTTTGAAATGGAAGATGTGGTCTTGATCAAACAAGAAATTCGAAATAAAGACGATGCAAGGTGGGAAGGGCCGTACAAAGTGATAAAGAAAATACATGAACGGAGCTACTTACTTAAGGATCAAAATGGGAAGATGGTAGTCAGAAATGTTGAGAAGATCAAACATTTTAAAAAAGGGGGATGTGAGGAGTTAAAATTAAAATACTAAATTAAATTAGTTCACGATTAAAATTTGTAAAGTTTTAATTGAAACTTAAATTATTTTAAGATATTAAAATTGAAATGATAATTGAAATTTTAAAATAAAATAATTTTTAATAAAATTGAAATTCAAGTATGAATGCAATGGTATGTTGATATTTGGTTGAAATTAAAATTTAGAAAATGTCCCAAGAATATTTGTTTATATAATCAGATTTTATGAAATATAATTTGGATTTAATAGTCTTAGTAATTTATTTTGATGACTGAAGAATTAAATGTTATAGCTTCTAACAGTATACTTCATAACAGGGCCATATAATAAAAGATGCACGCAGAAAACCAATATTATAAATAGTCAACATCCATCACTGACATCTGCAAGTTATAAAACAGTGCGGGTTGAGTGTATTTCGAAGGTGATGTATACATTACTTTCTTTAAGCATGTCCTAAGTTGAATATATTTAACGATCCTACAATTATTAGACAATCTGCCAGGTAAATATACAATGGATATATTGAAGCGTTACTACTATTGAGCTTTTAACTTCGATTTCGGAAAAAAACGACTTTATTAACGATCGAGATTCACTTTCAGGTGACTCTAAAAGCTCA
Source organism: Schmidtea mediterranea (assembly GCA_022537955.1). NCBI lineage: Eukaryota > Metazoa > Platyhelminthes > Tricladida > Dugesiidae > Schmidtea > Schmidtea mediterranea. The sequence continues at coordinate 152,436,327 of CM039680.1, read as the reverse complement.
TATTTGAACGATAATTTGATAGACCTTTCGTTTCCCAAAATGATTATAGTGGTTTAATCGTAGATAATTATTAAAACTTAAGAACATTTAAAAAACCAATAGTTAAATAGAATGTAATTATAATCGGTTACCTAAACGAAACCAAAGAAAAAAATTTAAATATAGTTCACGCTATTTTTAGCCTCTGTCATCAATACCTACGAATCCTGACGACGCTATTTGAGTTATAGTCACTGGCATCAATTTCTCAGAAACTTCTGCGAAAATCATCAAAGTGTTAAATAATATCCATTTTTATGAATCGTTTAATTAATGTTATCATAAATGGTTCACCCAAAAACTCCTAGATAACTTAGGGTTAGGTTCATGTTGAATTTTTTTCTCAATCTGGATTAAGGGGGCTGGCAAACTTGCATGAGGCGGTTTTAAAAATTTCGATGGACTTATCCATTTCTGATTTATCGAAAATTATCGGGTAAGGAAATTCTAATTGAATTATCAGTTTATTATTGATCAAATGAGGACATAAATAATTTAATAATTTATTTAAGAAAATATTGTTTAGTATGAATTAATTTAAATTGCTCTTACCTATCCTGTTCAAGGTAGATCCCCCGATTTCCACTTGGGGTAACGGTAATCCGTTGACATTAAGGGAATGATCACACATTTTGTAAATTGATAAAAAGAAAAATTCCAAGTATCGATTTTATAAGACGACCGGATGTGCTTTGCACACTGACAGTCGGTGTGCGGGACAATGGGTGTTGATCGCCATTCGGACAAACCTATTCTAATTGGTCGATTTCCTGTTTATACAAATGGGTTCAACATCCGCTTGGATTTTATCGTGATGTTAAGTTCTGGAATGGATTTTTTTGTTTATTTTGAAGGATAATTCGAATTGGAAATCAGGTAAGTTTTGCTTTTGGATGTTAACATCGGAAAACCCGCACCGCGATATTGTCAACTTCGCAATTTCGCTGCGAGTGTTCCCATGTTACTTCCAATTTTCGACATTTCCTTTTATTTTGTTAATATTTAATTAATGTATTCATTTTGGAATTAGACATTTCGTGAGGTTATAATTCTGGAAAGATCAGGAGCATTCTCTGGTCCGCAAGTACTGGATTTTATTTTATGGGTTATACTCCTATCTAATGGGTCCTTATGGCGTTACGGGTTTACTTCATTCAATTATTTTATCTATCGTTCGCTTTTCGGTAATGTTGAACAGTTATATTTTATACAACTACTAGTTTATTATTCAATGCTAGGGAAATGTTGGAGATTTAAGCTTCTGGTAATCCGTGGGTTTATTTGTGATGTTGATCGGGATTGGGAAATCATTTATGGTCTAAGAACTTGTGGAATTTTTTCGATAAAAATTAAATGATTTTATCAGTGGAATGAGCATCGAATATGGATGGGCCTGTGCCGTAGAGTTATCCGTTAATGCCACAGTGATACAACGGGGCAGAAAGCAGGTGGATTATTATATCGGTTCAGTTGGCTGCTCAAGAGGAGTGGTGTAATTTTCCTTTACAATAAAATTTTCTTTACTTTATCAGTATTTTTATTTTAAATTTAATTATTATTTAGGTTAATTTACTTTATGCGGGAGCCACTTTCGATCAATAGTTGGGCCTAGTAATGACTAACTTTTAGTTGTAAGGGAGTTTGAAAAAAGGTGTTTCAATCATTTCTACTAATATGATATACTCTGGTTTGGAATTTGATTACATCTACTACTCTACTGGGAGTTCAGGGTAATTCGTTTAAATTATTATTCCTCGTCTAAATTTGCATTTAGTTAATTCATAAAATTAATTGATTTCATTTCATAGCAGTGATTTCATATTAATTTTATTCCCCGTCACCTTTCCCTTTAATAAGCCTTAAACGCATTTTATGTTCATATTGTATTTAATGAGTGCCCACTGAACTACTCGGTGTGGTGATTCTAAGCCGTGTGTAGATCAATTTAGGTCGAATTTAAAGAAAACTAGAAACGAGGAAGTGGCCAAGAAACCCCTTCCTTATTTCTCCTTTCTTCTATACGGAATAATATTGACGTTCCAATCCCTGCGTTCCGCACGCCGGGTCTTCACGGGCACAGATCATCGGCGATATTCCACGCACTTACACGAATCTGAATAATATGTGGATTTTACTAGCTTGTGATGTGTCTTGGCTGTGGGCCGGAAAAATTTCGACAATAAAATGAATAATTAATAGAAAAATAAACTGGATTTAGGTTATACAATATTTATTAAATTATCAAAAACAATATACCAAATTACTTGATAGAGCATAACATCATACCAAAATAAAATTACATCTCTCCCCACGTCGACATCCAAGCAGAGCTCTACCGAGGGTGCGAGGACGGGACGTGGAGAGAGAGTTTCCAAATAAAACTCTCACTCATCTAAAATAGATTTCAGAATATAGTTTTTTAAAAAAACGATTTAACCATTTAAATTTGGTTAAATTTTATGTGAAAATGCATCGGTATATATACCTATTTTCTGTCCCTAACCTCGCGTGTTCTTTTTGATTTAGTAAAACAAAATTCGACCTTGCTATTTTCTAGTGTATTCTAATTTTAATTTTTATTATATTTTAATTTATTTTGATAATTTTTTATTTGAAATTTTTATTGAATTATTTCTAATTCAAATTCTTTGATTTAAATTTCATTTTCATGAAATTTTCATTTCTGTTACATTATCAAATTTCGGTCAAATTTGTTGGGTTTTCGTGTTATGTTTGTATTTGTATCGTGCGGATCTTGTTGCCTTTTGTTATTATTTTAATTTATTTTAATGTTTATTATTTTATATGTGATTGCTTTTCTCTCATATTTTGCTAGGTTTAATTGATGTTTGCATAGGTTTGAATTTAAACTGCATGTTATATTTGCATGTGTGTTACCGATTCATTTAAACATTTTTCAAGGCCGTTTGTGTTCTGGCCCAGCAAAATTATCCTTATAGTCGCATCAATTATCTATCCTGTTCGTTATCTATATTGTCGTATCAATTAACTATTTTAATCAAATAAATCATCACCATCATATCAACAATCGTCTCGTTAACTATTCTCCTTTATCTCTTTATCGTTTATCCAAAAAAAAAATTCCTTAATCTCTATGCGCTACGGGCCTTTTTACTTAACTCCTCTCGTCTTTTTCCTTAAACTTTAACTGCTGTTGCTCTATGGGCCTTTTTATTTAAATCCTCTTGTCTTTTTCCTTAAACTTTATTCGCTGTGATCGTTTTCCTTTTGATTCATCTCCCTTCATTTTAAATCTATTTTAAATTATCTATATCTCGTAATAATTATCTATCGACCTCGTATTAATTATCTATATAGTCTTATCAATTATCTATGTGGTCGTATTAATTATCTATATTACAATAATAAAATCATTATTCTCATACTCTCATTCAATCTGTAAATTATGTTTCCTATGTCTCATTGATTTAAAAATCGTTTACTTAATCCTCAGTCACTCTATGGCCTTATCATTCCGTTGGCTCTCTGGGGCCTTCGTCAACTTATTTCTAACTGGCATTCTGTGGCCTTCAATCTCTAATCTCATTTCAACTGGCACTCTATGGCCTTTAATATCTAATCATAATCATATCTCATCCGGCGCTCTATGGCCTCTAATATCTAAACATATTGTCTCATCTAATCATATCTTATTTAATCATAATCATATCTCAACTTTAATATCTAATCATATCCTATTTAACTATAATCATATATCATCTTTAGTATCTAATCTTGATCACATCTTTACTGTTATAACCATATCTTATTTCAAGATCATCTCTTATCTTTAACATCTAATCATAACCATATCTAATCATAATCGTATAATATCTGTTCTCATCTTTAATCATAATCATATCTCATCTTTAATATCGGAGTTGAGTTTCATCAGTGACTTTTGGGTGAGTTTGAGGCCTCACACTGACTCTCAATCCATGGCGTCTTTTCTCTAGCGCATTTGACCGGTTACGCCTTCCTCACCGCTATTCGGATATTCGGTACTCGGTGTGGGATCCGGGTTGTGTACCTCGGAGAATATAAAAGTATAGAAATGCCTAGACATTCGACCAAGTTCCAAAAACGGTTTACTTGATTTCCCGAATAGTGAAAAGGAAAGGAAGCGATAAATGGGCGCAGAAATTCCTAATATATCTATCTACTATCCGTCCGCTCTCCCGTCAGATTTCCGGCACAATTTGGCCGCCCTGATCTGATCCTTAGTAGGTCTTTTCGAGTATGAACCGTTTACCGGTTAGTTCACATCTCGCCTACCGTTTGGTGTCCTCGATACTCGGTGTGGGATCCGGGTTGTGTATTGAGTCCCGCCCAGCAATAAAAATAAATTCGTTCGATACTCGGTGTGGTATCCGGGTTTTTGTATCGAACGGCTCAGCGCTACCAGTCCCTTGGCTGATAACATCCTGAACACGACAGTCCGTAGCTGTCCTCTGGTGCCTCACCACCAGCTAGGGAAAAAAAGAATATCTCTAGGTACCTTTAACGTCTAAATCATGCGCATTTTTTCAATTTTTATTTATTTATTTTTTCGGTTTCCCCTTCACTTTCCCAATTCAAAAATTGTAGTAATCGCGTTGGTTTGTTCCCCAGAGAGATGATCAATCTCTAGCCAGAAACTCCCCAACATTTGCGACGGTACCTACTACCTTCCTCTCCTCGGGTTGATCAGGGTTCTCCATCGGAATAAGCGTACTATCGTTATGATAGCTCGGTTTTAAATCTTACTTTCCAGTATCATTTCCAAATAATATAATATAAATAATACTACAAAATACACGAACAAAATGATGCATCGAAACTTTTACCGTACCTTATGTGTGATTTTTCAGCTTTCACTGTTTAAGTTGTGTTTTACTTGTCCACTCAGAATTTATTTAACGGCTTTCATGAAGTTTTCGGCATTTTCCGTATGTTTTACACCTTTCGGTTGCTATTGTTGTCTCATTTATTATTATTATTAATCTCAACTCATCGTACTCGTTTTCAATCATCATTTTCCTCTGGTTGCTAACTATTATTCTCGTAATTCATTATTATCTCTAATCCTTTATTTTCATTAATAACAAGCATCATCATTTTATTCATCTACGCTCATTTCTTACTATTCATTTCATTTACACCTGAACATTTCCTTTTATCTACGCCTAAGTTTCTCCATCATCTGGATTATCTTTTCGTCAATTTCTCTAACTTAATCGATTATCTGTTCTCGTTTAGTATCTAATTTGGCTTTACTTGGCCTCATGTCTTTTGTAATACGTACAATCAATTGTTCGTTACTTCCGCTAATATTTCTCATTTCATAGGAGTAGGGGTTCGAAAACGTTGCAACCTTTTACGTTAATATTTCGATCTTTAATTTAATTACTTTCAATTAATCGTTTATTACGTTTAGAATTATTTTAACTGACTTGGTGATCACGTCTTATTTCAAACAATTTTAATCCAGTAATTTCTAGTTTTCCAATTTTTTACGAACTCTTAGACGACCCGCATTTTTGTGGTTTCCCCTATTTCTAATCATTTTAACCCTCGTGATTTCCACCTTTTCCCTGTTTTTATTATTTTAATTTTTATTTATTTATCTATTTTTTATATTTTTATTACTACTTCTATGGTTTTTTGGATGATATTTACACGATTATTCCATTGATTTATACAAACTACCCATAATTTTATTTTTATTTATAGTTTCCTGTTTCTTTGATTCCTGCTCTACAAATATTGATAATTTTATCCCCACTTTCCTGTTGAATCGTTTCATTTTTGAAATTTTTGTGTATCTAATATTTTAATTTATTTACATATATTGATATTTTCCTCTCTTATTACAATACTCGTCATTCATGAGTTTTCTAAACTGTTGTTTTGTTTCATCATATTGTTGGAGTTGTCGGTGACTTCGAATAGAAATTATTGTCGATCTGACTCCAAGCGTGCTTTAAACAACAGTAACGAACTCCAAACGATATAAACTTTATTGATTAATACACTTTGTCTCCACTGATTTACAAAATATTTACAATTCACTTTCAAAATTTTTAATTTCTTCACAATTTTCTGAATTCTAGAGTATTCGAAGGTTTTGACCCATTGTAACTTTCTATCAAAAATTCACACGATTATAGTTCTATGGTAATTTTTGATCGTCTTATTATTCTACACAATATATCAAAAATTAAAATTTTTGGCCAAAGTTGTGACCCTTTATAACTTTTTATCTAAAGCTTTGATGACTAAAGTTCTATTGGCAATTTTGCTTGTTTCGTCGATCTCTACAACATATCAAAAATTAAAAATTTTGACTAAGGTTTTGACCCTTTATAACTTTTGACCCAGAAGTCAGACTGCCATACTTCTATAAAAAATATTGCTCAGTTTCTCAAGCTCTACAACATATCAAAAATTAAAATTTTTGAAGGTTTGACCCTTTATAAAGTCTTATCCAAAGGTTAAAAAATCGTAATTTTATCGTCACATTTGCCATATTATCGTTCTCTACAACATATCAAAAATAAAAATTTTTGCCCAAGATTTTGACCCTTAATAACTCTTGGTTCAGAAATCTGACAACCACAGTTCCATTGTAAAATTTGTTCAGCTCGTCAATCTCTGCAACATTTCAAAAATTATAATTTTTGAAGGTTTGACCCTTAATAACTTTTTATCCAAAGGTTGGAAGATCCTAATTTTATCACCACTTTTGCCATTTCATCGTTCTGTACAACATATTAAAAATAATTTTTTTTGACCAAAGTTTGAGCCTTTTTAGCTTCGAACCTTTAGAAGATATGATCATGGTTCTATTGGCAATTTTATTAAGCTCATTCTTCTCTACAGCATATCAAAATTATATTTTTGGTCAAGGTTTGACCCTTTACACCTTTGAAGTTCGATAAAATACCACTATAGTTCCATTGACAATAATACTCAATTCACTGTCCTGTACAACATATCAAAAATAATTTTTTTTTTACCAAAGTTTGAATCTTTTTAGCTTCGAACCTTTAGAAGATACAACCATAGTTCAATTGGCATTTTTACTCAGCTCATCGTTCTCTACATAATATCATCGAACTGTTTTCTTATCGTCAATAAGTCGATCGTTTTCCTTCGTTTGTTGTTAAGTTCCATTCTTTAGTTCATCCTCTCTCCGTGGGGTCGACAAAATGTCGTTCCGACATTTCTGTTTAATAAAAAGATTCTTACTCTGGTTTCTTCTGGTTGTCTAGCTAAGAAATGATTTTTATTCCCGGCTGAGGGTGTTCCAACAAAGTATTTGTTATTTCCTCTTTTTAATTGACTTTTGCTTCCCGTTAATTTTTCGTGTCGTTTGATTTTACCAAGAAAACCACTTTCATCCCGGCTGAGCCCCCAAATTTGTATGGTGGGTTTCTGGGTGTTGATATTTTGAAACTATATGGTTGTTACCCATGTACCCCATACAAATATTCTTTCGCTTGCCACTCGGCACCCGTTGCTAAGCAACGTTGGAACTGTGTTCGAGTGGGTAGATCGTCCGCAAAAGTGAGCACTATTGCTAATGCTATAATTGACCGAACGATCCTTGGGTCCAACGAGCTACCGATAGAAGGTCTGTGCTCGATTTCAATTTTTAGGTCCCATTATTCTCCTATCTCTGTCAAATGTTAACCTATACTCTCATATCATTCATTGTTATGTCCATTCCCATAGTCCTTCTTATAGTTGTCCGTGTTGATGATTATTCTTTGGCCTGTGCACCCTTTGTTATGTTAAATATTCACACAGTATCTCTCTTACTCTTATCCCTATTATAACTACAATGTTCACTATTAAGTATTATTGCTTGCCTTATCATTGATACTATTATATGTATTACCTTTATTAATTGTTACTACTATTACCTTTATTATTATTTTTATTACTATATAATTATCATTACATTTATTATATTACTACTATTATCATTATTACTATTATTATTATCATTATTATTACTATTATTATTATCCTGATTATGATCATTATTATTATTATTATTATTATTATTATTATTATTATTATTATTATTATTATTATTATTATAATTACCATTATCCTTACTATTATCATTATAATTATCAAGTTTTTACTAGGGATCCTTCATTATTCCTCAGCTTTGAAAATATTTTTCTTGTATAAAAATTTAGTTGTAATCCATCTGTATCTTTCCTGTTTTCGATAAAGTATTTTTGTAAATTAGAAAATTTTTAGCAGCGTTCCGCCCTTATTTTACGGGTTTATCCTTATTCTGCAGTTTTCGATAAAGTATTTTCATCGATTCGGAAAATTTGAGCAGCGTTCCGCCCTTATTTTACGCGTTCCACTTTTACGTTACTATTTTTGTTAAGTATTTGAATTAATTCGGAAAATTCGAGCAGCGTCCCGCCCATATTTTCCGACTCAACTCAAATTAATTAATTTAATTCTTATTTAAAAACATTATTTTTCATTATTTTGGTCGTTCCGGTTATTCTTTTTCCGATGGCTATTAATTTTAACTGTTGCAAGGATTTCGCAATTTTCCCCACTACCCGTTCCCTCTATTTGTCCTTAAGATCTATGTATGTTCATATTATATTTAATGAGTGCCCACTGGACTACTCGGTGTTAGATATTTTGAGCCGATGGTTGTTAAAATTCATGTCAATTTTTTAGGAAACGGATGATGAAGGAGCAGCCAATGGACTACTCATTTACCCTCCAATTTCCCCTATGTACGGATAATATTGACGTTCCAGCTCCTGCGTTCCGGACGCCGGAGCCTTCACGGGCACGAACTATTGGCGATTTTACACGCACTTACACAGTTCGATAGTGTGTTTTATTTTTCTATCTTGCGTTATGTTTTGGCTGTGGGCCACCAAAAATAAAATAATAGAAAAAATAAATTACCACATGAATTAGGCAAAAGTCTCGACGCATAAACTGTATATTTGGCATTCATATAAACAAATTTTAAATCGGGCATCGATGTACATAAACCAAAATAACATAACTGTAGATTAACAATCTGAAAATATTGCTGCAAAACATAACTGTAGATTAATAACCTGAAAATATTGCTGCAAAACATAACTGTAGATTAATAACCTGAAAATATTGCTGCACAATAGTTGAAAAGCACACAGTAAAACAAGATAAAAAGTGTGCAACTTAATTTTGGTTGAAATCAATACTGCAAAGTAGTAGTTGAAAATTTGTGAAAACACATCAGTATTTATACCTATAATTTGGCCTTAACCTTGCGTGTTAATTTTATTGCGATTAAACAAAATTCGACTTTGAAATTATTTGTGTTATCTAAATTAAATTTTTATTTATTTCTTAATTTAAATTGGTAATTTATTTTTAACATTTTTAAATAAATTTATTCAGCTAAAAATATTTTATTTTTATTCATTTAATTCATTAATTTTTACTTTTATATAAATGGTCATTTTACGGTCGAATTTTCTTGTTATTATGTTATTTTTTATGTAAATTTCGTGCGGTTCTTGATGCATTTTGTATTTATTTTATTTTACTTTTATGTTTTTGATTTTATATTTATTTATATTCTCTCAGATTTTAAAGTGTTTAGTTGGTGTTGTATGTTGTATTTTAAGTTATCTTGGTGCTGGGTTTTCGTGCTGTATTACTGATGCATTTAAACAATTCTCAAGGCTATTTGTGTCCTGGCCCAACAAATATAAAATTGTTGGGCCAGAACACAGACGGCCTTGTAAATGTTTAAATGAATCGGTAACACACATGCAAATATAACCGGCAGATTTAAAATCGAACCTATTAAAACATCAATTAACCCTTTCAAAATGCGAGAAAGAAAACAATCAAATATAAAATTATAAAACACAAAATAAATTAAAATAATAACAAATTGCAACAAGATCCGCACGAAATAAATACAAACATAACACGAAAACCCACAATTTGACCGAAATTTGACAATTTATCAAAAAATACAAAATTTCATGAAAATGAAATAAAAATCAAATAATTGAATTAGAAATAATTCAATTTAGAATTTTAAAAGAAAAATTGTCAAATAAAATCTCAAAATAATAAAATTAAAGATTAGAATATACCAGAAAATTCCAAGGTCAAATTTTGTTTTACTAAATCAAAAAGAACACGCAAGGTTAGGGTCGTATAATAGGTATATATACCGATTCATTTTTACATAATTTTTTAATCGTTTTACTCGCTAAATCAGTTTTCAAATCGTTGAAGCATTTTTCAAACCAATGTAAGTGGGAGTGTTGTTTGGAACTCTCTCCACGTCGCATCCTCGTAACCTCGATGGAGCTCTGCTTGGGTGTCGGCGTGGGGAGAGCGGTGTGTTTATGATTTTGATGAATGTATCAGGTAATTTATATTTTAATAAAAGATTTAAATAGCATAAATATTCTTTGTTTTGTCGAAATTTTTCCGGCCTACAGCCGAAACACGCTACAAGATATTAAAATCCAACATACTATTCAAAATCATGTAAGTGCGTGGAATATGATTCGTGCCCGTGAAGGCCCGGCGTGCGGAACGCAGGAGCTGGAACGTCAATATCATTCCGTATAGGGGAAGAGGGTTAAAGGGAAATAGTCTTTCGGCTGTTTCCTTGTCTCCCAATTTCCACAAATTTGACCTAAACTAGATTCACATACGGCTCAAAATTATCACACGAGTAGTCCAGTGGGGCACTCATTAACTATAATATGAACACAATACGCCTAAGGTCAACCAAGGGAAGGGTAACGGGGGAAATAAGAAAAATAAAATCGTTGTTATGAACTTAATCTGTATATTTTAACTAAAATTAAATGAAATATAGTGATAAATGGTCGAGATGTTGTTTCGTACTAAAGACAATAAAGTAATTATTAGGTATATTTTAACTAAATTCAAATGAAACATAATTGTAGATTTTGAGAAGTTACTTCGCACTAAAATCAATAAAGTAGATGTTATAGATTTTCGATACGAGGCTTAAAAATTTTAAAGTCAATATAAGAGTAAGGAATTAATACGGCAAAAGTTCGAATTTCCAATATGATATTAGGAATAGGAAGTAGTAAATGTAAATATTAGAAGCTCCTAATACGTTATTTGAAGTCTAGAAAGTAGCTGGATGTGAACCTTAATGTAGCATTTAAATCGATAAAAGGACTAGCGAGGAAATATAACTAACGCACATAAGTTACAACAATTAAAATCGACCAAAATATTTAATAGGAAAGAAAAAATTTATAACATCAAAAATTCTTAAACCAAACCCCGAATCGTGAAGATTTTCAGATGATAAGATAAGATTCCCACATCAATAAAGAGAAATCCCCGACAGCCTAAACTCCATTAATAGACTAAGCGCGGAAAACCATCTTTAGTCAAAATCGGCGAGGAGATAACAATTGGATAACAGAGACCCACATTTTCCCAACACGGCGAAACCTCACAGCATTAAACGCAACTCTATATTTCCCGACTAAAGATTCGGCTAAGATATAATTATTTAATAATATGACCGTAAAATAAATCGAAAGACACAAATACCAAAACCCTTACTAGTAATTGTAAAACGATAGGTTCTCGGATAAAATAAAACAACTAGTACCAATCCCAAAATTAATCACCAACAACAAATTGCAATCATTTATTGAAAAATAAACCCACAAATAAAGGAGACGTTTCTGCAGGGTTCTTTTCTGGCTAATCGATGTCCACTATGAGTCGACCCTGAAAGAATAAAAGCTATTGAAATAAAAGGAATCTAATTATCCGCTAATACATGTGATTTTAATATTTCTCCACCAGAAGAATCCGCCGATCCAAGCCAAGCGAGTGTGAATCTATGAATAAATTGATAAATTAAATGTTGTGGATAGATTAAAATGCCTACCAGATAATAAGATGCGACATTTAACTCTACGAAAATCAATAAAGCCCATCCCTTGCATATAGCGTATTACAAGCATAATTGCAGGCACACCCTAAGTGCAGGTGGCATATCCATATGCAATACCAGAGACTGCAGGAAATTGTAAATCAGCGTGACATTAACCAATACACACCCATCCAATATAGAATGGTCGGATACGAATGAAAATGCTGAATTCCCGAAATGAATATGGAACATGACATTTTACGAGAATGTCACGATCAATAATTCTCGAATTTATCCACACACGACGCATCGACAATTGAGCGATAATATCAGCGGACGAGTGTGTCTTCCACCAATGGCTACACCGGCAGACACACACGCCCAGTCAGCAAATTCACTTGAAGCAATGTCTGCCAGATTAATGCAATCTCACACCAGTACGCACACATCGCCGCCAGACTACATAAGAAATCCCGATGATTCAGATCGACAGTTAAGTTTCAAAGAATTTTTCTAAATGTATCGCCAACTGAATTACATCGATAAGAGTATGACGACCAGGATACCAGGCGAGGACATAGCACCGGATCCAGAATCTCAAATTTTGGGTAAATTTTAATTTTGTGAACTTCGACATTAATCCATAAGAGCACCTGTTAGGAAGTTTGCCGCATCGACCCCAGCGCTAGGAACGCCGATAGCCATCATGAATTACCAAATCCAGATCGCGATACTGAGGAATGCAGGACTTCATTTGAGTTATTTTACTACGCAAAACCTCGATTTGTAGTTACTATGCCATGGAACCAGTCGAAAGCGTAACTGACGTTCTATTTATTTCCAACGACGATAGCCGGTAATATGAAAATTTCTCCGAGATATTTTGATTTCTCGCGATCCACCAGTGAGGGACCATCTCAGTGCCAGGATAAGTTCAAGCTACGGTTAATTTTTGAAAATGATGCGTTGGAGTACGGTGATTCAAAACCCTTATTGTTTGATGTAGTGTTTCATTAAGTTCGATGACCTCTCCAAACCCAGGTTATTACTAAACTAAATACCAAGAATATATTAAATTAATTTGATTTATTTTTTTTTGTAATTATTAATTGATTCTTAATTTCATCTACTGATTATTTTTATGAACATTGATTACGAATTTTGATTTTTGATAATTATTTGAACATTGATTACGAATTTTGATTTTTGATAATTATTTGAACATTGATTACGAATTTTGATTTTTAATAATAATTTTTATGAACATTGATTATGAATTTTGATTTTTAATAATTAGTTTTATGAACATTGATTATGAATTTTGATTTTTAATAATTATTTTTATGAACATTGATTATGAATTTTGATTTTAATAATTATTTTTATGAACATCGATTCGGAATTTTGATCTTTTAATTTCATCATGAATTTTGATTCTTAATTCCATTTAATAGGTATTTTTTTTATGAACATTGATTATGAATTTTTGATTTTTAATTAAATAAGCATTTTTTCGAGCATTGAGTACTACTCGATAGATGAATTTTTGACTTCACGCAATAAGTATTTTTACGAAGCTTAATTATTATTCGATAGACGAAATCATGGTCTTTAATTTCACTTAGTAAGTGTTTTTACGAATATTAATTACTATTCGACAAACGAATTTTGATTGACTTAGCAAGTATATATTTCTTTTTATGAACGCTATTTATTACCCGATGAACGATTTTCTGACTTTAATTCCACTGAACAAGTGATATCATAAACTTCATTTGCCCCACGATGAACAATCTTCAATTTGAAATTTGCCTAACGAATAGTTCCATAAATGTTAATCCGATAAGCAGATCGTGGATTTTTTTTTGTTTCATTTTTTCCCCTTAACAAGTTCGGTAGTGACAACGGACGGCCATAACATGTCATAGGTAAATAATGTTAAATAAGGCATGGTAATTCAGGTGCATATAAATGTGTCCTTAAGACGATCTACGTAGGTGGTATTGATGAACAGAACCGTAAACAAAACTTAGGGAATTTAAGGCGAAGAACCTGATATTTACTAGCCCAGAGGATTTGAATGATTAATTTAATCGAATCTTGTTTAGGAGAATCGAGAGCCATTATTTGACTTCCCGCACAGGCCGCTGATCGATGGCGACAGGCCATGTGGAATGCGGGCTTCACCGTGTCCCAGCCAAGAAAATTCCGATCGGATGTACTACGCCAAGTAAACGAAGTTGAGCTGTCATTCGTGACAATAAAGCGAGAATCGGGCAGAACCCCTGCCAAGAAAATTCGCGAACATGCGGTGTTCCTCCTCGCCCGTCTTGAGGATCAACAGCGCCGGACCGACCTTCAGGTAGCCAGAGCCAGACTATATCTCGCGAACGTGGAGGAGGATATTGTCACCAGCCTAATTGCGAGTACTGACGGCTACGCACAGTCGCCCCACTACTTTTTCAACCGAGTGGATGAGCGTTTGAACGTGAATTCTCCGAACCTCAATGTTGCTGTGCCCCAGAGGACCCTTCCCAGCCACAGGAGAAGGACAGAGAGACCTATCTTTGTGTATCGAGAGCGCCCTTATGCTCAGCCGGCCTCTGAAGAACGCGATGATGGGAATCACCGAACCCCTCATTTTCAATAACGACTCGATTACAGACTACGAAAATTTACGATAACATTTAGTGAAATTAAAATTAAATTTTGAATAAATAATTAGTTGATTTTTTCCATTTTTTCATTTTTCCAAATCGGTTCAATAATATTAATACTTGCATAATCAATTAAATAACTTAAGACTTGTAGACCAAAGTTAATTTCATTGTTTACAGATATGGAATCACTGAAAATTCTGCAGAAGGAATTAGAGCACGTGCGAAAAATCAACAAAAATTTCTACGAGTTGTCAAAAGAAATCCAGCAAACAAAAGCCGCCTGGATAGAACCAAAGAAAGCAAAGTTGCTTTATCAAAGGCTCACAGCAGCACAAAAGGGCTGGACGAAAGAGAGGCAATTAAATCAAAGCCTGAGGACCCAGATAAAGGGGCTAGAAGTAGCATTGTCAGCCTACCAAGAAGGAGCAGTAGTGACATATCCCCTCGTCTTTGCCCCTGCCCAACTGGCCTACCGAGAGACAACAACAGGTCCAAAGACTACACCGAAGTCTAGTGGTTACCGACCCGGACTTAAAGAGCGGGCTAAACGCCGAGCCGCTCGAATCTCTACCAACACCTGATTGACACTCCTAAATGTGTTGTTGCAATCGTAATATACATGTCTTGTTGTCATTTAACTACTATTTTGATGATTGTATGGAGTCGAACCCGTGAAGTAACACTCGGAAGAGATAAGAGAATAAGGGGACCCAAAGAATCGAAAGCGAGCACAGGTCTTCTATCGACAGCTCGTTGGACCCAGAAATCGTTCGGTCAATTATAACATTAGCAATAGCGCTCACTTTTTGCGGGCGATCTACCCACTCGAACACAGTTCCAACGTTGCTTAGCAGCGGGTGCCGAGTGATAAGCGAAAGAACGTTTATATGGGGTTGTCTGGGTAACAACCATATAGTTTAAATATTGCCACCCAGTAACCCACCAAAATCAAAAACATAAAAGTAAAATAAAATAAATACAAAATGCATCAAGAACCGCACGAAATTTACATAAAAAATAACATAATAACAAGAAAATTCGACCGTAAAATGACCATTTATATAAAAGTAAAAATTAATGAATTAAATGAATAAAAATAAAATATTTTTAGCTGAATAAATTTAATTAAAAATGTTAAAAATAAATTACCAATTTAAATTAAGAAATAAATAAAACTTTAATTTAGATAACACAAATAATTTCAAGGTCGAATTTTGTTTAATCGCAATAAAATTAACACGCAAGGTTAAGGCCAAATGATAGGTATATATACTGATATGTTTTGACAAAATTTCAGTCTTATGTGGGGTTATGGTCTTTGACAACTTTGACCCCATATGAAAATTATCTTTCTCGTTCCCAGTGGTTACCCGTTACTAGGCAACGTTGGAAATGTAACCAAGGGCTTTGAGATCGCCAAAGGTGAGCGCCACGTAGGAACTGCTCTGGTCCGACCTCAAACTTGGTCCAACGCACTACCGTTAGAAGGTCTACGTGCGATTTATTATTTCCGTCCCTCACTTATGATAGATGGTTCAATCCACGTCCTCAGCTTGCTGTCTAATTTACTCTATCTACGTTGGTGCAATTCAATTTCAACTGTAATAATTGGCATTTAAATCATTACTCAAACATAACATTCAGTAAAATTTTATTTAATAAAACACTCTAGTCTAATGAGTCATTTTGGGTCCTTGGATTTCACGGCTCGTCGTTTGGCCCGTTCAGCTTGTCCAGGGCGGTGTTTGACTGGTTTAACGGCTGGCTTTGACGTCGATGCGGCCTCCCGATAGGCTAATTGAGCCGGAGCGAAGACCAGCGGGTAGGTCACTGCTGCCCCTTCCTGGCATGCAGACAGCGCCACCTCCAAGCCTCTCAGTTGCGTCCTCAAGCTTTGGTTGAGCTGCTTCTCCTCAGCCCAACCCTTCTGCAGCACGGTCAATTTTTGGTACAGGTGTTTGGCTTTACTTGGCTCTATCCACGTGCTCTTGGTCAGCTGTACCTCGGCCGTCAATTGTACGATTTGTTGATGGAATTCTTTAATTACTGATTGTGCCTTTGTTAGTTCCTGTTGTAGAATCTTGGGCGAGTTCATTTCTATAACAAAAGGTAAATCAATTCGTCGTTAATAGAGGTTGGATAAGTTTATAATTGGCTTTATGCTTTACGGCATCCGATTGTGGCTGATATTTACTCGAAATTTAATTAGATTCTACATTAGCATTAAACGAACAATTAAACTAAACATTTATAATTGATACACAAGAGAACAAAAAAAATCATTTCATTAAGTCTGATCATTAGTAGTATTGATCGGAGCTCGGTCGTGGTCACTCCCGAGCGTATGGATGCTCGCGATGGGCATTTGTCACTTCGTTTGTTCGTTTTCCCTTTCTGGTCCATAATTGGCGTGGGACTACCACGTTGATAGCTTCCATTGACCGGTTCAATCTGGGGTCATCCAGATTGAACGAAGTATTGTATGGCGGGGCATACCCGTCCATACTTGGGATCAATCCGGCCGCGATGTCCCGGTTGATCTCATTGAGGTGCCGTTGCGCTCGTTATATCTGTTGGGCCGTTTGCCGCTGGTGTTCCTCCAGGCGTGCGAGAAGATGCTCCGCCTGGCCTCTTATTTCTCGTGCCGGATTCCGTCCCGATTAACGCTTGATAGAGACAAAGGGAAGATCTATGTCGTCACTGGTGCTTTGATTTCCTCCTCGGGATTCTCTGACAGGTGAGATTGAGAATCTCGTGTCCCACATCGCTTGCCGGCATCGCGCAGCGGAATGCGCCGGAAAACGAAGTGTGACCCGAGACGCATCAATCCACGAGTCCTCTGAAAAGAAAATATTACGTTAGTGAGTATAATTCGGCGTTTAGATCTAAGTCATTGAATTGGTAGTTAAAACACTTTCAGTCATACTTCGTTTCATGGACCCTTACTAATATAATCAAACTTTATCAAGTCTTACGACGAGAACCCTCATGGTCCTCTCGCGCCCGTCTCTTCAATCACCCCATATCACCATCGTTCGGTTTCGAGATAACATCCTTGGCAAAAATCTTTAGGCATTTTAATTGTCAATGATCAAGAGTGGGCGTTCGCCGTGGGATATTAAAACAGTAGGGGCAAACCATGAGGGGTGAATATAGGCTCGGAACGGAAAAATCGGACGGGCATTAAGAAATCCCTAGGTGCTCAAAAGAAAATAAAGCAAACAAAGATGAAATCAGAATCTATCATTATAAAATATTAAAGTAGTACGGGTGGGTTGAATACTAATAAGAGAAAAATACATTAGGGCTAACATTCATTAAAGGGGTTTCATTTGAATATATTCAGTACAACGAAGGGTGTTCCGAGATGGGAACCATGCGAATAGGTTGCAGGTTATTGTCAAACCAGGGGAAATAGTTAAATAACAATTTAAGTGGCGCATATTGAGTAAGTTTAGGAGTCGGTATAAGACGGCAGTCGTACTACTAGAATCGGCTCGTTTCGTAAGTTACGTTCCCCATGTTATAGCTACAATTGAGGTTTGTGGAAACCTATGCCTCGGGTTAGAGTTTTCATTCTGGGTTAGTGAGCAATATTTATTACTATCAGAAATAAAGAAAATTTGCCAGATAATCTGAATAAATTTTATAAATCAATTACAAGAAATGATTTGCATCTAAATTTTGAAATTTGTCAGATAATCTGAATAACTTTTATAAAACAATTACAAGAAATGATTTGCATCTAAATTTTGAAATTTGTCAGATAATCTGAATAACAATTATAAAACAATTACAAGAAATGATTTGCATCTAAATTTTGAAATGTTAAATTTGATTAATGTGCAACACTGCTCGTCACAAAAATCTACAAACTTACGTCAAAGGAATTTATGATAGATCTCGTTAATTAAAAGGAAACACAAAAATTTCATCTATAGCTACATTCCCAAATTATTTCATCGATAATTCGTTGACATTTTATATAAAAATTCCGAGGTATCTACAGTCGAAAAATCAAACCAAAGTGGCATAAAAATTAAGGAGAATAATCCCGCTTCTGAAAATTATAGGGTTATCAAAACTTATTCGAACCTTTTTAGCGACATTCTCGAAGAGATAATTATCAGACTGTTTTGAAAAATAATATATCTTTCTAGATGAATTATAGTCTGAAATCCGTCATACTTACGTTAAATATTAATGATTCCGAACTTTACTCCCATAATTTCCAAAATTGCTGCAGAAGTATCTGTCAATTATAACGAATCGAAGTATGGGCCCTTTAAACTTTATTAAAAAGAATTCTTACTGTACATTTGAAGGGAATTTAACGGTTTATGTCATTGATGTGTATTCCAGTTGCGGCTTATAAATCTGTACGTTAAAATGCCATGGTTACGGCCCGAACGACAGTGACAGGTGGTGATTGATTGCATGAGAATTATTAAACCGGTGTGACCGGATGAATTTGTATTCCTTTTGCGTGGTGATTAAAAGATTCATTGACAAAAATTTCGTTAATTATCTCGAGTATATATATATTTTCATAAAATACAATTAAGTTTCATTTCAGTCGTTTATCGGTGTTCAGAGGAATTGGGACAGTGCTGGGCAATTCTTAACGTTTGGTGCGTCCAATTTGTACTCAAGAAAATTTTATCATGGTCGTAATAACAATGTTATTTATTACCTGCTGATGTTCCACGGTTCTCCGGGTTTGGTCCGGTTCTCTGGGGACCTTTGTCGGTTGCATTCGAGTATTGTACGGTCGTTTGCCTGGTGGTCGAATTTTTATATTTTTCAGACATCGAGAATGTTATGTTCGTCTTGATTCAATCTGCGCTTTATATACGAGTGCGGGTGCACACACTCATTCGTAAACCTGATTTCCGGACTGGCACGCCTGCTAGTCTACCTATAGTCGGTCGGCATGTTTCGATGTGCGGTGAGAGAGAGTATCAATCTTATTATCAGACTTATTGATTGGCATTTAAGAAATGCCAACTCGCCGGCAGACTAATATTTATTTGCCTTATCTTGCGATTTCTCTGACCACAGCATTATTCAATTTTGATTTAACGATTTATGATGGATATATTTTGTATAACTGATCGTATATAGACGCTGCTCTCGGTTTTATCTGGTGAGTCTTAATTTGGTGTAGTTTTAGTGATTAACCTTCTTATCACTAGGTTTAATATTCAAATCCCCTCGTGGGGTGGCCTATCCATCAAGTGACTTGGCTCGATTTTCCATCATTATGTCTCTGTCGGGTCAGATTCTGGCGGTGAGTTCGCAAACTATTTATCCGTGATCTGCTCGGAACCACTATCACGTCGGCTTGTTTGCTGGTTATTCGAAGTTATGGCTTGTGGCTTTATTCAAGCTTATTACGAAATCAGTTTACTTGTATGTAGGTTATCGGTGAGCTATTATTGGTTTTGTCATATGATTTATTCTTGTCGGGGTAGTTCGGTTCTGTGATCGCATTAAATTGGCTGCTGCGCGTATTCTTCGGAGTCTGGTGTTCAATTACTGCGTTCAATTACTAATTATTTTATCGGAGGAGTTTTGGTTAGATTAGCTACTGTTGGAAATCGATTTCGACCGGCTCACTATCTACTGGTATTTTTACTATCACACTTTATTAAAATTCGACTCCCTAATATTTAATCTAATTTGTTTCAGTCCTACAGTGTTCTAGTTATTTTATAGCTACCCAGCATATTTACCATCTTGAATTACTTCAGTGAATTCGTGCTTAGAGAATCTATTTACTATGGCGTTTTGTTCCAATTGTGTTATATTTAATTTATCCTAATTTTATGCATGATTTATCTTGTCGAGTTTGTGGTCCGTCAGTAAGTTTATCATTTCGCTTTATACTGTTTATGTTATATTGAAACGATCAATGCTCCACATCGAATTGTTTTACTCCCTTTAATTTTTGTTATTAATGCATTAGTTAATCTGAATAATTATAGGAACTTCCTCGTAATTCTGATCACTACTGACCTACTAAAGCTGGTTATGTTCATTCAGGATTCTCCATCTACTCGTGGCCGATTTTCCATTCGTGGCCTGAAATACTCCCAGTATTCCAACCCAGATCCTGATTCATCATCTGACATAACTATCCTTGTCATTTAGGTGTATTTTTATTAATGGATTGTTTTTCCTATGTTGTAATATAATTTCTCATGATCAAATTCGCGCATCTTATAGTTTGTGCTCCTATGTAAAGAGATTGATTTAATAACAATTCATTTATGGATCATGTTCTGGTAATTTTAAGTATCATGATATTAATGGCGGTTCACTTATAGATCAAACTTTGGGTAATTTTGTAGGTATTGTAAGATTAATGGCGATTCATTTATGAATTAGTTTTTTTGTATTTTTATCAGTAATCTAATATTCTATCTATTATGTTGACGGATCCAGGGTTTTCCATTCAGTAGTTATCGTTAGATGTAAATTGATTACTGGTTAATTTTCTTTCAGGGTTATGGTTTAGATCTATTTCTATTAGAGTGAATAGGGAAGTTTTAATCGATTTACAACTATGATTTGGCATATGGTTGGGGTACTCGTATCAAAGAGTTTTAATGTTAAGTTTTTCTGCATTCTTTGAACGTTTGACGCCGTAATTCACGAAGTTTCTCATTTAGAAGCTTTTACAGAAGCGTTAGATTATCAACAATTTAAAGAGTTTAATCTTTATTTATTAGATTCTCATTACGCTTGAGGAGTTTGGGAGTAAACAACATATACTCTGGATGGTGATTTTTGGGAAATTAAACATTACTTAAATTAGGATCGATTTTCCCTTATTATTTATGACTTGAACACATTATTAATTTATAGAAATTTTACTTCTAATATTTCTTTAAGTACATAGCAACAATTTAGATGACATTGCTTTCCCAGTACTCTTCTCAAATTGATCCTAAGATAAACTTGTGTTAATATCAATAGTTAAGAGTGCCCACTGGACTACTCGGTGTGGTGATTTTGAGCCGCGTATAAAGATAATTTAGGTCGAATTCATGAGAAGTCGGGTGACGACGAAACAGCCAAAAGACTATTTCCCCTTCACCATTTTCCCCTATACGGAATGATATTGACGTTTCAGCTCCTGCGTTCATCACGCCGGAGCCTTCACGGGCACAAAATCATTGGCGATAATACACGCACTTGCACGATTTACGATAGTATATTTGATTTTAATAGCTTGCGATATGTGTCGGCTGTGGATCGGAAAAATTGTTAAAAAAGCATTGACGGAAAAATTCTGTTTCATTTATAGAAATATATATTTGCATTATAATACATCATAATGGTTCATCAACTTCGTGCATATCATATCATAATTCCCTCTCCCCACGCCGAAATCCAAGCAGAGCTCATTCGAGGTTGCGAGGATACGACGTGGAGAGAGTATCGAACAATCTCTCACTCACATCAAATTAGAGAGTTTCACTAGTAAACAGGTTTCAGGTAAAACTGAGTTTCAGATTCGAAAAAACTGATTCTGGTTAAAAACGATTAAAATTGTGTAAAAATGAATCGGTATATATACCTATTGTACGACCCTAACCTTGCGTGTTCTTTTTGATTTAGTAAAACAAAATTTGACCTTGTGATTTTCTAGTATATTCTAATCTTAATTTTATTATTTTTGTAATTCACGTTGACAATTTTATTTTTTAATTTTTAATTGAATTGTTTCCAATTCAAATTATTCAATTTTTGTTCCATTTTTATGGATTTTCGCATTTTTTGGTAAATTGCCAAATTTTGGTCAAACTTTCATGTTCTCATGTTATTTTTATGTTTATTTCGTGCGCATCTTGTTGCACTTTGTTATTATTTTAATTTACTTTTGTGTTTCTTGATTTTATATTTAATTGTTTTCTCTCTCATATTTTAGCATGGTTAGTTGATATTTTATGGGTCTGATTTTAAATCTGTATGTTGTATTTGCGTGTGTATTACCGATTCATTTAAACAAAATTGCGTCTTGGCCCAACAGCGGTAAAACAAAACGCCTACACATTTTTATTATATTTCATCACATTTCCCCCAGAGTTCAGATTTTCGTGATACTTTTTTTGTTAAAGTTTCTAATTGCATTTTAAGGTAAATGCTCTTAGTTATTTTCTAGAATATAAGCGCTTTCTATGAATTTGGAGCCAATTTGATGAAATAGTTTAATTTTGCTAAAGTTTAATGTTTTTTGATTCTTTTTAAATGTTTTTTTTTATATTTTGTATTTTTCTACTCTTTTTTTCTATTTTTTGTATTATTTAATGTTAAGTAGGCTATTTTTGATGATTTTTCGTCCATTTGCATTTGCGCGCCCTGATTTTACCGGATATCGTGCCAGATAAACACCAATTTAAAATATCTGTTTTTGCCCAACAATAATTATAATTGTTGGACCAGCACACAAATAGCCTTGAGAATTGTTTAAATACAGAACGAAAGCCCAGAACCAAGATAACTTAAAATATAATATACAACACCAAATAAACACTTTAAAATATGAGAGAATATAAATAAATATAAAATCAAAAACATAAAAGTAAAATAAAATAAATACAAAATGCATCAAGAACCGCACGAAATCTACATATAAAATAACATAATAACAAGAAAATTTGACCGTAAAATGACCATTTATATAAAAGTAAAATTAACGAATTAAATGAATAAAAATAAAATATTTTTGGCTGAATAAATTTATTTAAAAATGTTAAAAATAAATTACCAATTTAAATTAGAAATAAAATAAAAATTTAATTTAGATAACACAAATAATTTCAAAGTCGAATTTTGTTTAATCGCAGTAAAATTAACACGCAAGGTTAAGGTCAAATTATAGGTATATATAATGATGTGTTTTAACAAATTTTCAGTCTTATTTTTCGGAGAAAAAAATTTTTCATTTTTACTTTGCAGTCTTAGTTTTTCAGAAAATTAGTTGGTGTGTATAACTAGCTGAGAGCCGTGTATTCAGGCAATTAACACTGGTAAGTGTTTTGCCTGAACACGACCACTCTCGGCTAGTGTATGATTATTGAATTGATTTTACGACTGGAATTTATGGAACGTGCACAATGATTTTACGACTGGAATTTATGGAACGTGCACAATGATTTTTCGACTGAAATTTATGAAAAGTGCACAATGATTTTTCAATTTGAATTTATGGAATGTGAGCCGTGATATTACGACTTGAATTTATGGAATGTGCACAATGATTTTACGAATGGTATTTATGAAATACTCATAACGCTTTTATTTATTGCCAATTGCCGTATTTGACCGAACGAATTTAACGTGGACGATGTAATATGCTGAATAAATATTTTCAACCAACAATCTTGGTGCATCGAAGCTTTTATTTCAACTACTATGGTAAAATTTATTTATTTATTTTTCGGCCCACGGCCAAAACATATTGCAAGTTAGTAAAATTACGCATAACTATCGACTGTGTAAGTGCGTGTACAATCGCCAACAGTCGTGCCCGTGAAGGTTCCGGCGTGAGAACGCAGGAACCCAAACGTCAAATCATTGAATTAAATAGTGAAAGACAGTAGCCTGAAAGTTGGTCTTTTGGCTCAACTTTCTTGCACTTAATTTCGATAAAATCGACATAAACATTTTAACAACATTCGGCTCAAAATCACTAACACCGAGTAGTCCAGTGGGCACTCATTAAATATAACATGAGCATACATAGATCTTAAGGACAAAGAGAGGGAAAGAATAGAGGGGAAAATTGCGAAATCGTTGCAACAGTTAAAATGAATAGCCATCGGAAAAAGATTAATCCGAACGACTAAAATTATGAAAAATAATGTTTTAAATAATATATAAGAAGTAAATAAAATATGTCGAATTGAGACGGTAAATAAGGGCGGAACGCTGCCCAAATTTTCCGAATCAACTAAAATACTTATCAAAAATAGCAAAGTTAAAGTAGAATACGGCTCAATAATTGATAGAATATCCGGATAAAACCACAAAATAAGGGCAGATCGCTGCTCAAATTCTCCGAATTAATAAAAATACTTATAGAAAATAGTAATGTAAAGGTGAAATGTTATTCGATTGTTAGTATAATATTCTCTTGAAACCACAAAATAAGGGCGGATCGCTGTTCAAATTTTCCGAACTAATTAAAGTACTTATCGAAAGTAGTAAAGGGAAAGTGGAATGTTGCTCAATTGTTGGTAGGATAATCTGATAAAACCGTAAAATAAGGGCGGAACGCTACTAAAATTTTTCGAACTAACAAAAATACTTTGTCGAAAACTGTAAAATAAGGATGGGTTACGGCTAATGTTGTATATCAATAAAAAAAATTTTTTTTAAGCCGAGGAATAAGGACGAATCCCTACACAAAAATTTGATAATAATAATGATAATGGTAAGGATAATGGTAATAATAATAATAATAATAATAATAATGAGGATAATAATAATAATAATAATGATCATGGTGCTTATAATGATAATGATAATAATTATGACAATAATAATAGTAATAATAGTAATAGTAGTAATAATAATAAATATAATGGTAATTATAGTAATAGGAATAACAATAAATGCAATAGTAGTAACAATTAATAAAGGTAATACATATAATAGTAACAATGACAATACTAGTATCAATAATAGAGAACATTGTAGGTATAATAGGAATAAGGGTAAGAAAGATACGGTTTGGATACTTACATAACAAAGGGTTCACAGGCCATAGCAAAATCATGAATACGGGCAACTATAAGAAGGACTATGGGAATGGACATAACAATGAATGATATGAGATTATAGGTTAACATTTGAATGAGATAGGAGAATAATGGGACCTAAAAATCGAAATCGAGCACAGGCCTTTTATCGGCCGCTCGTTTGACCCATGGATCGTTCGGTCAATTATAGCATTAGTAATAGCACTCACTTTTTGCGGACGATCTACCCACTCGAACACAGTTCCAACGTTGCTTAGCAACGGGTGCCGAGTGGTAAGCAAAATGTATTTGCATGGGGTTGTCTGGGTAACAACCATATAGTTTTAAAATATCAACACCCAGAAACCCACCATAATACTGAATTTCGTGATCGCAGTATAATTTCATAAAATATTGAAGATGAAGTGTAAATTTTGTCGATTTGGTATCGACTTATATGGACGTTTACCACACATGAATTTTGATGTGGCAAATCTAACCAAATTTAACTTCTTTGCTAATACTTGTCAAATTTCAATCTTTCCTTTTTATTAAACTTTGAATTTAATTTAGAGTTTGATTCTTGTTATTTTCTAAAATTGTATCGTCTTCCATAAATTTGTAGTCAATCTGGTAAATTGATGATTTACCTAGTTTTTTTATTAATTTTTATATCAATTTTTAAAAATATTTCTATTAGGTTTTATCATTCTTGTCGTATAATAGGTGATATTTCATCATTTAAAAATCCCGCTGTTAACTTTTATCAGTTATGGTGCGAAACCAACAAAAACTTCGTTCATTTTTAGTTTTTGCCTAACAAAAGTCACTCACTGTGTGCAAACACCAACGCTGCCTAGCAAAGAATGTCATAATTAACACTGCATGTGGTTACCAAGGGAATCAGCAAGACAATAAATATAGGTACTTATATAATTTTCCAAGCAATAGAATTTTATTTCAACAAAATTTGTAGTAAAACCCCGAATTATGAATTTGAAATCGCATTTTTGACTTAAACAATAAATATTGATATAGTTGATAATATTCGATCAATTGCGATGAATATTAATGATTGCATTGAAATAGATAATTTGTAATATTTATTAATTAGAATTCATTTCAATAGCCTATAAAATGAAACGACCGCCCCAAAACATGTTATTATAGTTCCAACGGCATATTTAAACATGTCATTTCGATACTGTTCAAACGAAGTTCGTAAATTTGCAACTTGTGTATCAATATAGTTTTGAGTTTTGATTATCTCAGCTCTGACTTGATTGTGAGTTTCAGCTAATCGGAATCTTTCTACGTTTATATTTATGGAAACACTATTGTTTATCTAAATTTTAATAAATATTCGTAAATCGAATTATTAAGATAACTTTGTAGACTTCCTCGTGAATATTCTGACGAATTAACAGCAAATCCATTTTAATTTTTTCATTTTCATTATAAATAGTTCTAAAATTTTCGGTACTTAGGTTAAAAATATCTCTTTGTATATTTCTCACCATTGTCAAATACTTTTTATGATATAAAATAAATTCATGCTTTTTAATTACTTTTTTTTCAGTTTTACTCAAAATATCTGCTTGAGCATTAAACTAAATAACATCAAATAAAAGAAAAATTAGTACGGCTCTACTACCAATTTAATAGCAAAATTTTTAATGGCTTTAGATTCTTCTTCGGAAAATCCAGATGATTTCAAATCATTTATAACTGAATGAGTATCCATAATCATTAGCATATTTTTATACAAAGCCTTGTTCATTAAATTTGTAGAATAATATTTTTTTAACATTTTATATAGTCCAATTAAAAATTAAATGATGCGCCAAATATTAAATGTAAAGCTACATTTAACTATATAGATTTGTTTTCTGAAAAATATAAAATTCTATTTCGTTACATGTTTTCGTAGAAATTTATTGATGGAAATCAATCCAAATTTAATGCAATAATTATAAGCTTATATAAGCTTAAATGCAGAAAAAATTCTAATATCATTTTTAGTAAAAAACTAATTTCATTCTTTTTTTCAAAATATGAACTTGAGTATTGACTTCAATTTTTTCAATTACATTAAACTCTTAGCATTGTTTAAATTTTCATATATGTGATTTTTCAAATAAACTAAATGTCTAATTCAGAGATTTGTAAAATTGTTTTGTCAGGGGATTTTGGTCAATTTATAGATTTTGCTAGTAAAAATTCCGATTATATATCTAAGCCTGATGAGGTTGATAATTTATTTTGGTAAATAATTAAAATAAATTGTCTAGAGTGGTAGATCCTGTTTACACTGGGCTGCTTACATAGGAAATGTTGATATGTTAAAATTTATTTTAAACACTGAAAATGATATCGATAGAACTGATGATGTTATTAAAATTAATTTACATCAATTTTTGATTTTGATTTCAGATGGGATGGACAGCATTAATAATTGCAATTTCTGCAGGCAGGGATGAGGCATCAAAATTTTTAATTGATAATGGAGCTAATTGTAATCATTCCACGAATACTGGTCAAACTTGCTTGCATTATTCTTCTTCCAAAAATAGAATTGAAGTAAATATAACCAATATTATGTCTTAATATTGGTTCAGTTAGCTACTCTTTTATTGAAAAACAAAGCTTTAGTAAATGTCCAAGATTATGCTAGTAAAACTACACCTTTACATAGGTCAGTTTCAAAAAACCTTTTGCAGATGACTCAGTTATTGCTGGATTATAATGCTAATATAAATATGCGAGATATTGAAGGTAACACAGTAATGTTAGTTTAAATTTAATTTGCTTATTTTAATAACAAAATTCAAAATGTAGGCATTATGCTTGTGAAGATAATGAGGTAGAAATGGCGGCTTTATTATTGAAATATCATGCGGATTACAATATTAAAAATGAGGTATTCAAATATTAATAAGTTTGATTTCACAAAAAATCATTTAGAATGGTCAGTTGCCACTGGATTTGGCCTCATACAACGTTAAATCATTGATTAAATCTTTTATCATCTAATTAAACAATATTTTTGACTTTGTTTATTTTTAAAATCGATAATTTATTTTTTCGTTATATTTATAATTGAAATCATATATAATTCATATTTTGTTTTGATAAATTTCCGAAAACAAAGTCGCATAATTCTGATTCCCGCTCTTGGAATCAATAGCTACGAAATGCTACTGAGTTACCAATTAGACCAGGAATGCTCAACTTACGGCTCTTTGGCAGTTAGAATGAATAGCCAGTAAACAGGCCCTTCGTTTACCAACAAGAATATTACTATTTAAAGTCTTGCTGTAGACCATCAAAATCATATCTGGGTTTTATTTGCTTGCCACCTGTAATGCTGCAATGTATCTGTAGTAAATATTTGATGTGGGCCAAATAGCATCCATTATGTTTAACTACAGTTTTACAATTAGTGATTAATATGACCCACAATGTCATGTAGGTTTTCTGTAACTGTATGCAAGCAGCCAATCAATGTTTCTTGTCTGATTGTTTTTGTATGAAGTATTGGCTTTATCTTAAAATATTGATTAAATTTTACTATTATTATCAAGTATTCAGTATTAATTTAATTAAATTTACAACCACTAAGATTGAACTCAACAAAAAAGAGGAAAGTGAATTCCGTTTATTTAGTGAACCGTTGACTCCAGAATATTTTTTGTTGACTGTAAGAATATGTTAGTTTGCTTTATCTGTGAACAAACTGTTGCTGTTAGAAAAGAATTTAATGTAAAGCGGCATTACCAAACTCAGCATGCAGAAAAATTTGACAAGCTTAACGTCTAATTATTTGACCTTTAATAAAAATAGGATTAAGCATTGCATAACAGTATATTAAAAATCAACGATTGTAATCGTTGTGATTTCTATTGGACGACAAATTCTAAATGCGAATCGGAAGTATTGGGAAAATCTGATTGTTTGAATGTAAAATAAATGTTTTTATTTGCTAACGAATTACATGATGAGAACACCCGAAATAACTTATTCGATACATGCAAAATGATTCACAATTTAGTGTTGTTTATGGGACTAATAATTGGCAGTTTTCAGTACCGGGAAAAATCTTTGTCAACACTTCTTCATAACAACTAACTACTAAGCATATAGTTAAGCAATAAACAGTATTTAGGGCTCAAAGAAGTACTAGAGATTTAATAAACGATTTCAATTTTACTTATATAAATATAAATTTGTTATGGTTTAAATCTGTGATTGAAACATGCTCATTTGTAATGTATTACGAATTATTATAAGCTAACTGAAGAGGCTAGATATCACATGTGTACATCACAGTATACCAATGCATTTTAAGACATTAAACTAGTTTAGTATTAGTAAAAGTATTAGCTTTAGAGACTGTATTATTAGAGTGCAGAAAGTATGTGCATGGTCTTCAGTTTATCTATATAATTTTTGGGTTAATACAAGAATTTGTTTAAATGAATCGGAAACAGGACACAAACACAGCACGTAGATTTAAAATCAGACCTATCAACACCAAATAACCAGCCCTAAACTATGAAGAAAATGCAATTAAATATAATATCAAAACATTAAAGTAAATTAAAATAATAACAAAATGCACCAAGATCAGCACGAAATTAACACAAACATAACAATATAACAAGAAAATTTGACCGAAAATAGATCAATTAATAAAATCAACATTTTAATGGAAAAGCTGGTTGAAAATAAAAATATTTCTAATCGGAAATATTCAACTAAAAAATAAATTATCTATTTATTAAAAGAAAATAACAAAATTAGAGATAGATATTACAAGTAAAATCAAGGTCAAATTTTGTTTAAATGCATCAAAAAGAACACGCAAGGTTAGGGTCACAAAATAGGTATAAATACCGATTCATTTTCACAAGATTTTAACCAAAAAGCAAGACACTCTGAACTTATCTCAATTTGTTGAAAAATTTACGGAAGGCAGAACGCTCGAAGATTTTTGATTAAACTTACACGATACGTACTCAAGCAAACTACAAGTAAGTCCCTGCTTGGGCGTATCCTCTGCAAGTGTGATGTTTATGCATGTATTGTAATGTTTTATGCCAAATTATATGTTTCAGAAGATCAGATTTATTTATTTTTGTCGAAATTTTCCGGCCCACAGCCAGAACATACCACAAGTAATTAAAATCAGACATACTATCAGACTGTGTAAGAGCGGTTTGCTCCGCCTATAGTTCTGTGCCCATGAAGGTCCATGTAGTGAAAAACGACGGATACCGAACGTCAATATTTTCCGATAGGGGCGCTAGTTAGATCGGGGTGTAGTCTTTGGGCTGCTCCACTTTATTCCTTCGTCCGAAATTTCGACCTAAATTTGTCTAACACAAAATCATCAACATCAAGTAGCTCAGTGAGCACTCCTAAAATCCTAATATAAACATAATTTTAACCTTAAGACCAAAATGAGGTAAAAGGCGAGTGGGAATAGCGCGAAATTGGTGCAACGAATATAAACTAATAACATTTAGGAAAAATACTAAATTAACCAATAATTTAAAAATCAAATTTTAAACTCAGGATAAGAGTAGTCAAAATAAGAATTAAATAAGTGTGACCTTGATTTTTGTAACTATAACAAACTAACAATCAGGTTAAAATAAACTGGTGTTGTAAAGTTTAAAATGAATGAAATTGGATAGTTAATCAAACTGTAATAATCAGAATATGAGCTTACCAGCAACGATAACAGCCAGTAATACTAAGAAGGGTAGTATCAAATAAATAATCAACAATCATAAATGATAACGATATAAATTCAACGTAAATTAATCACAAATAATAATAAGTAGAAAATAAATCGTCACGTCATGATAGAAACCCGCCTAAATTTAACATGAAATTACTAGATAAAAAGGAATAAAATATAAAATCTCGCTAACGATACGAAAGTCGTAGAAATCTTATTAAATCTCAAAAATAATATCGTTAATATTACCAACCTGTGGTGCCCAAATCATAAGAGATCCATAATTCTCACAATTGAATCGAAATAAACATCCGCTGATAAATTCAACTCCAATTAGACACGATAAGCCATCGTTCGACACAATAGGCTACAGCTAGACGAGATCAATAGGAAGCCGGAAAGATATAATATCCATTGAGATTGATTAGCACAAAAATGACGATTATGTTCGCCAATTAAGAACATCCAACACTTGATAGCATATCGAAATGCGTTCCATTAATCAATAATGCACATAATGATCCAGCCAACATAAATACAATAGTAACGTAAGTGGCCGATTTGCTGTTGTATACAAAACGGTCCTACATAATTGATTGAACTAACCAGATTAGAATGATGACCGCCAATACGGTTAAATCACGACCGTAACAATAAACTTTTAACAATAAAATATCAATCTTGAATTAGCTAATACCACGATCAATAGAATCATAGAACAATTAAAATAATAACCTTATAGTGATAAAAATCAAATACTATTCATCTTTACCCGGAGATAAGATACCCGGAATCGTACCAATAAAATTATAAAGGACGTCCAGGTCCTAAAGGTAAAAATTGTAATGCGAATAAAAGGAGAAAAGACAATTTTCTAAATTGAAATAATTTTGATACATTATCAGTATTTGAAATAAAAGTTATATCGTTTTACAGTTTTCCTTATTAGAAGTGGGACTGTGGCCCGCTAAACCGGTGGCCCGCTATGACAAAGAAATATACCCCCCCGGCAAAAATTTTTTCCTTCTGTTGGGCTCAGAGCCACAATTTAAACAAAAATTAAAATTAAAATTAAAGACTAAAGTAAAAGTAATGGAACGAGTCACTGAAAATAAGCACGCACCGCAAGAAGATACCAAAAGTTAATGAAAAACATATTAAATAAAACAAATTAAAAATATAACAAAAATAAAATAAAACAAATAATTAACTAAAATCACTAAAACGCCTACAGCTGCAGAGAGAGACATATGAAAAATAAAATAAACTGCCAAAACCTTGCAAAATAAGGTTTAGAAAAAACATAGGCAGAAGTGGCGACCAGAAAACAAATAAAAAGGGCTAAAAATAATATTATAAGAAAATAGTAATAAAAATAAAATCCAAATATAATATAAATGGTATATCAAAAAATAAAGAAAAATACACAAAAAATAATAAAAACAGTTTAAAATTATTAAAATAATTAAAAAGCCCTAAAAATGGCGAAAAATCGCCCATTGGTCGCACACACGCATAAAAATAGTATATATACAGTGACGAAATTCATTATTTTTAACTTATGCCAATTTTTGAAATTGAACTATCACTACGATATTATCAAACTATAAAAACGTAAGGATTTGTGTTAATTTTAGTTTATTTTCTTTTACGTTAATGTAAAATTTTTGCTTAATTAAACGTTGCGATGTTCATAATGTTTTGCGTTTTCATTAATTAATTATCTTTACATGCTTTTATGTATTTATTTATGTTCGAGTCCCTTAAATATTATATGGTACGTATGTAAATAGAAGTTCATGGGACGGATCTCGTGCCGGCTGGTGGGTGAAAACCTCTAGTTGAGCTCGCGGGTCATGCCTCGTGGACGCTTCGGCAGTCCGCAGTAGGGTCTGGCAATACGCACAGGACCTCCACACAGGGAGCCGTTGTATAACTCGAAGCGACTGCTGAAAAGTGGCCGGAGCGAGTAGAAATAAAATCAAGGGAACAGCGTTGTTTCAGTTAAGGAATATTAAGCACGATCATAGACTGATCTAGAAAGCAATTTTTGGAAATCTCGAACCAACTAGTAAATAGAGAGCGGGTAGCAGGGATAGGCATAGTTATTGACAATTGACTAACCAAACTATCGTACGAAAATAAAGATTAAAAATTAAAAGCGAAATCGCATAAATTTTATTCGTTCTGAGAACCTAAAATATTAGACAAGATTTCACTAAGTTCGAAATAAACTCCACAATACGGATAAACGCAATAAAATCATTTTTCAGTCCAGTAGAAAATGCCATCACAAAGGAGTCGTACGGAAACCGATATGAACAGTTAGCATGGCCGATAAAAAACATATAGATCCATGTCACCGACGCCCGACGTCATAAGTATACTCCGAGAAGACGATGAGTCCACGCTACATATTTTTCCTCAACTTTCTTAAAATCTCACAAGAAATCGATAAGTACTGTGATGAGAAATAGGCAGAATGCATTACATTCGTTAGATCCATCTAATAGTGATGTGAAAATTGGCACTTTGAGAATGGGCCATTGAAGCCGTGGGGCTGATGGGATCTTCCTTCAGACATAATATCCATCGCGATAAGGATCCATCCAGCTACATGACCTGCAAATCAAAAATTCCGACGAATAACACGGTCTACCAAACAATATTACACAAAGTTTGATAAAATCAATAATACAAGCTCACCTACGCTTTCAATTATTGTTGAATGTTTTCATAGCACCATATCTAACGTGCTCATCACAAACAGTAAATATCAATCGATAGTCACCGCCATAACTATATTATATACCATCCAGTATCGTGGATCTAACTCTCTGCAACTGACATTCTGAAGCGTTAAGGACCTTAGGATTTAATACACATCGCACCCGCAAGGATCTGACATTAGTAAGTATGTTTATTAAAACCAATGCAAATTTTAACTCGCTATCGCCACCAGCATCATTTTCGCATTTAATAGCTTTTTGTCATTAAAAAAAAATTAAATTCCCTCCATAGGATCAATAGTAACACTAGAAACATTAAGGCTGAATTACTCATGATAATAATCCGAATTTATGCGCAACAATGTCCGATAAAATTAATATTGTTTTAGCCAATGTCCTTAAATTTCACATAAGTAAGAGCCACTAATAATGAAGATTATTAATGTAAATTATTCTAATGTTAAAGCGTGTCAATAATTATAGGGTTTTATAACGAATTTTATTAATTTTAATTTAGTAGAAATTATTAATGACAGTAACATCAATACAATTTGTTATAATGTCAGGTCACAATAATAATAACATCGCCCTATTATGAACCTCAAATTTTTAAATTTCGTAAAGTACAGCCATAATAGTAGTAAGGGTATAATGTATGATAATTTAATTTTGCTAAAGGTACCGAACGATGGTATCCATGCTATTCCACAATACTTTGCGAACCTACTTACCTAATGACAAATAAATCGTAACCTATTCAACCGGTAGGCTAACTGATAGTGGGAACTCTAATGCGGATAGGCTAGCACAGGCCCCAAAATGAATTTAAAATCAATTGACCCTTTGAGAAATTCGCCTTTTATCCTGACTATTTTCTTTATCATTTCTCGATTCATCTTCATTGCCTGAATTCCTTCTCTCCCCTTTTAGACTATGAATTCTGAAACCGGTTCCTCAGTGAATAATCTCTCAAGATTCCCCGACTTTCTCCGTCGGTTATCGTACTTCGACAGAGACTCGAAGAAATGGAGGCGAAATATAATTCATTACGAACAAAATATGAAAGAATCAAGGGCACCTGGTCCTCTCCGGAAGTCACCCAGGGCCTACACCGAAAGATAGAAAGGCTAACTCAAACCAGAGAAGAACTGATCGCGGAGTCGCGCAGCCAGCGGCTATTAATTAGAGAACAGGCCACGGCTTTCCGCCAGGCGTTCACGGACGAGGAGCTCAGGACCCACGTCCCAGGGAGTGTTCGGGCTCGGTAGCTGAATATAATTCCCGAGCATCACCTTCCGATTGCCGATCTCCCACCCACTCCATCAACTCTCGCCCCTCGACCAGCAGAAATCGAGGTGGAAACTAGTGTCAATCCGGCCCGCCGACGGCCCAATCGGAACAGACGACGCCACGACCGTCGTTGCAGGGAAGTGGAGCTCCTCCGAGAAACAGAGCCCATCAAAGGTCCGTACCGGATCGACGATCTGCCGCCCCCATACCAGGAATTCGAGATTCCGGGGCTCGATCCGGACATACTGTACGCTCCGACCGCAGTCTCCCCACCACAAGTTCCCCAAATCCACATAAATCTAGTGGATGAAGATTCCGATTCCCCTGGAGTCCCCCAAGCTCTCGATCGCTTGGGATTGAACCTCGATGATATCGCCGTCCTCACCGGCAGTGTGCCTCAGATTTCTCCTTCAATCGAAATCGCCGGACCCTCTACTCGTATTGAGGGCAGCCATAGTGCAAATCCCCCACCATACCGACCGGCAAAGCGAAGGTGCCTGCCTACCGACATCGACGCCGAGGAGGATTGAGTTGGAAATGGGCCACCGTCACTCATCTCTGAAGTTATCTGTATGAACTACCTGCCTTTGTAAATGTGCCTATCAATATACGTTATTTTGATATAACTTGTTGGTGTTCGTTCTTTTTTTTTGTTTTCTTCCTGTTGGGTCGGTATTAACTATCTTAAACTAATAGGGACGAAAAAACCGAAATAGAACATGTTAAATTGTCGGATAGGGTTTGCAAACTGGTGATGGGGCGTGAATGATTCCCACGATTGTCTCGACGTAGTTAATATAAATACAAGGGGGTTATAGGTAAGCTAATAGGCAAGAAGCGTAAGTCCTTCCATCGGCAGCAAATAATCCGGGAAAGCGAAGGTCCTTCGAGGAGTAGTGTTAGGAATAGCGCTCACCTGCTCAAATGGCATTCGGCTATTGCGTACAGTACCAACATGATTTCGGTCATGGGTACGCAATGGTTATTCCAAATCGTGCGGCGTATCCGGAAGATATCCCTAGTAGTTAAACGAGAAGGTCACACCAATAGGATGAGTAATATAGTAAACTGAGAATTCCTATACGTCCAACACTGCTAAGTTTAAAAGTACAAATTTTTGTAAGACAAAGATAGTGACTCATCAAAAAAAATTTAAGGTCATTAGAACAACGACCATGACTCATTCAAGGTCATTGTATGAGCCATCATACTTTTTCAAGGTCATTCAAAAGTAAATCAAGGTCATTTAAAATTTCTCACGGTCATTTAAACAAAGACCATGACTCATATTATATATATTTTTTAAAATTTTTTATTTTTTAATTTTTATTTTATATACTTTAAATAGTTGTTTTAATATTATTTATTAATTTATTTTTTAAATTATTTTTTATTTTATATACTTTAATTATTTGTTTTAATAAAGTCAATAATATTATTTATTTATTTTTTAATTTTATTATTATTATATTTAATTGTTTGTTTTAATCAAGTCAATTATTTTATTTATTTATTTTATAATTATAATATTATTAAATTAAATTGTTTGTTTTAATGAAGTGAATAAAATAATTATTTATTATTTTAGTTTCATATAATTATTTATTTCATATTATTATTATTATTATTATTATTATTATCATTATTATTTATTATTATTATTATTATTATTATTATTATTATTATTATTATTATTATTGTTATTATTATTATTATATTTTATTCTATTATTATTATTATTATTATTATTATTTTTATTATTATTATTATTAATATTATAATTATTATAATAATAATAATATTAATAATAATAATAATAATAATAATAATATAATAATAATAATAATATTATTATTATTATTATTTTGTTTATTTTTATTATGATTCTTATTATTATTATGTTATTATTATTATTATTATTATTTATTATATTATTATTTATTATTATTATTATTATTATTGTTATTATTATTATATTTTTTCTATTATTATTTATTATTAATAATATTATTATTTTTAAAATATAATAATAATTATAATTATTATTATTATTATTATTATTGTTATTATAATTAATTATTATTATTGTTATTATTATTATTATGATTTTTATTATTATTATCATGTTTATTATTATTATTATTATAATATTATTATTATTATTATTATTAATTATTATTATTATTATTATTATTATTATTATTGGTAATTATTAATATTATATATTATTATTATTATTGTAATTATTATTAATATGATTTTTATTATTATTATTATGTTTATTATTATTATTATTTATTATTTATTATTATTATTATTATTATTATTATTATTATTATTATTATTATTGTTACTATTATAAAATTATTATTATTATT
>CM039680.1:151644964-151741193 GCA_022537955.1 Schmidtea mediterranea | reverse complement strand
GATATATATTGTGTTCCACAACTTTAATGCTTTATTTCGGTATGACTTTTGTGTTTGGTAATTATTCTGATATCTAAAATTTGATCTATTATTAAAGTTACTCATATTTGTATTGAAATTTTTTAAAGGCACAATAACTTTAATATATCTATTTAAATTGAAGTATGTTTGTAATTATATAGCTTCGATATTGATTTGATTGGTAATTAGTATAATTGTGTACTTAGAAGATTTAATGTGTGCAATAATGGGATTTGATTGAAATTGTCCTTTATTCAGCTAGTACAAATTATATTTAAGTTTGTTAGGTAAAATTAATTTTGTTTTATCTTATAAATATTGAACGAAACCTTGAAGATGCCACAATACCAAGTTTTATTTTTTTAGATTTTAGTAAAATAGAGATAATTGATACAAAGTAATCGTCAGTTATTAGATAAAATAAGAGAACAGTATAGAATTGCTATGAATAGATGGAACATTGAAAATGTAGCACGATCAAATCTACCAACAGTGGTCTAAGAAACCGACATGGGACTACTAGATTTGTCACTAAAATAATCCTGTATAAAAGAAAAACGACCAATCAAGCCTTACACAGTTTTAAATTCTTCTGATGTTTAACAATAAGCTGCTCGTCACCTAACCAGGGAACAGCAATAGAAATAACACGAATTTGCTATTAGATACAACTAGACTAAATTGTTTACGCGGACAATAAAGGTATCTTGGTTAAATTATTATTGTTCCAATGGAGGCGGCATTGACGAAGTTTTTTTTACGACCGGAGGCGTTTTGTCTATTGAGACATCTTTATCTTTTAAGATCTCGAAACACTGTCCAGTAAGGACCAGAGTGTGTGTGTGCGAAGAAGAGGCACGTGTGTGTGTGGGAGGTTAGTTATTTGTTTGGTTGGGTTGTTTGTGTGTGTTGAGTTAGGGGTTTATATAATATGGTTGGTTTGTATTGTATGATGGTCAACCGTATTTTTATATATTAGTGAGTTGAGTTAAGCATGAGTTACCCTCAATCAGGTATATAATTGAGCCACCGAGTGTATTTTGCTGCATGCTACTCTTATTTGTATGTATTTGTGTGTGTGTGTTAAGATAGTGTGTGTGTGTATTTGTATGTGTGTGAAGGCTAATACTTTAAAATTTAAATGTATCGATTTATTATATGAAAAAAAAACAATACATTTAATTAACGTTAATAACGTTACTTGAAAATTAAAACACTAGTAACGATAAAATTATTTATTAGTAATAAGTATTTTATTAATTTTAATTTAAACCCAAATTATCAGTAAATAATTAGAATCAAAACATGAAATAATAGATATATATTAACGCAAATTACATGAAATAACAACATTATTTGAGAAATGATTCTATTTTATTTTAGAGATCTTTCAATTGTTGGACGATATTGTCAAAGCTTGTTTGTCTTGTCAATTTCTTTTTCGCATATCATAATTCTTTTAAATAATTTCTTTTAGTTATTCAATCGTTTAGAAATTTCTTTTATTCTTACCAAGATTCCGTCAACTTCCTTTCGACAATGAGACTTTTGACCTTTCTCAACTCTTATTTTATGGAATTCTATTCCCGATCAATATTATAGGGCTCGTTCAACAGATTTTCTATGAACATAATTTTCGGTATTATTTGCCAGATATTATTCTGGATGATCTTGCAATTTCCATATCTTCTTGTTTTTTGTTGCTCTTCTAACTCTCAGCTACATTAATTTTCTTTTATTTGTTTTCTTGTGATGTTCTTTCACATTTCGCTTATTCTTCATTACTTTTCCAAACTCTTTTTAACATGATTTGGATTTAACTGGCTATCGAAGATTGATACACCTCGCAAAGTCTTGATTTGAGAAGAAGTCTTGAATAGATTTTTGTATCGCTTCTTCTAAATGCATGTAGAGAAAGTTCGTGCACATTAGATTTTTCTCTTTCAAATCTATTTTTTTCAAAACAAGTCTCAATTTTCAGGTGTCTTTTATTTATAATCATCTTTTAACTTCTCGATTATTAACCCTCGGCATTTCATTTGTTTGTGGATTTGATCTCAGGTTTGGTGCTATTTATCCATTTTTCAAATGAGGATTTAACATTTTTTTCAAGTCCCATAGTCTCTTTGATTTAGGCTTCTTCGGTTTTCTTTATTTTAAACATTCTCAATTTGTTTTAATTTCGATGAAATCTCCTATGTTTGTATTCTATTCAATTCATTGGATTCTGTTGATGTCGATTGATTCCCAATATTCTTTATTGCATGATTTTACGATTTATTTATTGCATGTGGCTTCAAAGTGAATATATTTTTTCCACCACTTATGCTTTTCTTTCCGGTAGTCTTTGTGTTACTTGGATTTTTTGTATCTAATTTGTTATTATTAAAGTTATCTATTTGTATGTTTTTAAAGGCATATTTATATATCTTTTAAATTGAGTATGTTGTATTATAGTAGCTTTCGTTTGATTTGATTGGTTTTAAAAGTTACTCTGTTGCTATTAAGGCATCTTATGTAGTGCAATATGGGTTATGGGAATGCTTTTTTCAGCTATAAAATTTCTATATTATGTTGTTAAAGATTAAAAATTTTGTATTCTAAATATATTGAACGAAACCTTGAAGATGCCAAAATACCAAAGTTTTATTTTTTTAGATTTTAGTAAAATAGAGATAATTGATACAAAGTAATCGTCAGTTATTAGATAAAATAAGAGAACAGTATGGAATTGCTATGAATAGATGGAACATTGAAAATGTAGCACGATCAAATCTAAACCAACAGTGGTCTAAGAAACCGACACTGGGACCTAACTAGATTTGTCACTAAATAAAACTCCTTATAAAAAGAAAAACAACAAATCAAAAACGCCTTACAACAGTTTTAAAAATTTTCTGATGTTTAACAATAACTGGTCGGTCACTAGACCAAGCCGAACCGCATAGAAAATACCAACGAATTGCGTATGTATATCACTAGCTAATTGTTCCGGCACAATAAAGAGTATCGATAGAAGTGTAACAATTATTATAATGATATACCAATGGAGGCGGCATTGACGAAGTTTTTTTTACGACCGGAGGCGTTTTGTCTATTGAGAATCTTTATCTTTTAAGATCTCGAAACACTGTCCAGTAAGGACCAGAGTGTGTGTGTGCGAAGAAGAGGCACGTGTGTGTGTGGGAGGTTAGTTATTTGTTTGGTTGGGTTGTTTGTGTGTGTTGAGTTAGGGGGGTTAATATAAATATAGGTGAGTTGAGTAATATGGTGAGTAACACCCGTATTATATATATATTAATTAGTGTTGGCAGTGTGATACTAACTCAGAGTATGTAATGGAAGCCACGGTTGAGTTTTTGCATGATACTAGTTTTGTAGTGTATTTGTGTGGGTGTATCTAAGATAGTGTGTGTTGTATTTGTATGTGTGTGAAGGCTAATACTTTAAAATTTAAATGTATCGATTTATTATATGAAAAAAAAACAATACATTTAATTAACGTTAATAACGTTACTTGAAAATTAAAACACTAGTAACGATAAAATTATTTATTAGTAAAACTAAAGTAATTATTATTAATTCTTAAATTTAAACACAAAAATTATCAAGTAAAATAATTAAATCAAAACACATGAAAATAATAAGCATATATATTAAACAGCAAAATTACACATGAAAATAACAAGAACATTTATTAAGAAGCAAAAAATGATTTCTAATTTTATTTTAGAGATCTTTCAATGTCTTGGGGACAATACTTGTCAAAAGCTGAATTTGTCTTAGCTCCCAATTTCTTTTTCGCATATCAATAATATCTTTCAAATCAAATTTCGTTTTCATATTCAATCCTTTAGAACATATTATCTCATTTATTTTCACAAAGATTCCGTCAACTTCCTTTCGACAATGAGACTCTATTGACTTTCCTACAACTACCATTATTTTACTGGCAATTCTAATTCGATCAATATTTATGGGCTCGTTCAACAGACTTTTAATAATATGCAACATAATATTTTCCGGTAATACATTTGCAAGATATAATTCTGAGATGAATCTTGCATTTCCAAAATATCTATCCTTAGCTTTTTTGATTTGCTCTTCTACACTCTCAGCGTACATAATTTTCATTCTTTCATTTGTTTCATTGTGTATTTTCTCTTTCCACATTTCGCTTACTTCTTCCATTAACTTTTCAAT
This sequence comes from Schmidtea mediterranea, assembly GCA_022537955.1. Taxonomy (NCBI): domain Eukaryota; kingdom Metazoa; phylum Platyhelminthes; order Tricladida; family Dugesiidae; genus Schmidtea; species Schmidtea mediterranea. The sequence continues at coordinate 151,736,969 of CM039680.1, read as the reverse complement.
TCCTTTTTTAAACATGATTTGACATTTATTTAACACTGCTGATCGAAGATTAATACCACCTACGCAAAGTTCTTTGAATTTAGAGAGAAGCTTTGAATAGATTTTGCTATACGCTTCTTCTAAAATTGCTGTAGAGAAAACCAGTTCTGCAAAACAATTAAGTTTTTCAATACTTTCAAATCTGATCTTCTTAATTTCTAAAACACAAGTCTCAAAATTTTCAGGTGTCATTTTATTTAAAAATCATCTTTAGAACTTCTCTCAAAATTTATTAACCCTCCAGCCTTATCATTTGTTTTGGATTTTGATCTCAGGTTTGGTGCTATATATCCATTTTCAAAATGAGGCAATTTAACAATTTTTCTTCCAATGTCCCAATTAAGATCATCTTTGATCTTAGGCTCTCGGTTTTCTTTATTTATCAAACAATTCAAATCAATTGATTTTATTTCAATGAAATCTCCTAATTTTGATAATTCTATCAAAACTTTCATTGGAATTTCTGTCGCATGTCCGATTGATTTCAATAATTCATTTCTATTGTAAATGACTTTTACCGATTTATTAACTATTGCATGTGGCTTCACAAGTGAATAACTAATATTTTCCACAACTTCATGCTTTACTTTCGGTAGACTTTTAGTGTTACTTGGATAATTATTCTGATATCTAAAATTTGATCTATTATTAAAGTTACTCATATTTGTATTGAAATTTTTTAAAGGCAAATAACTTTAATATATCTATTTAAATTGAAGTATGTTTGTAATTATATAGCTTTCGTATTGATTTGATTGGTAATTTAAAAGTATAACTACTGTTGCTACTTAAAGAAAGCATTTAAATGTAGTGCAAATAATGGGAATTTGGAATGAACATTTCACTTTATTCAAGACTAATACAAAATTTATATTTAAGTATTGTTAAAGATAAAAATAATTTTGTTTTATTCTTAAAAATATTGAACGAAACCTTGAAGATGCCAAAATACCAAAGTTTTATTTTTTTAGATTTTAGTAAAATAGAGATAATTGATACAAAGTAATCGTCAGTTATTAGATAAAATAAGAGAACAGTATGGAATTGCTATGAATAGATGGAACATTGAAAATGTAGCACGATCAAATCTAAACCAACAGTGGTCTAAGAAACCGACACTGCGACCTAACTAGATTTGTCACTAAATAAAACTCCTTATAAAAAGAAAAACAACAAATCAAAAACGCCTTACAACAGTTTTAAAAATTTTCATGATGTTTAACAAATAACTGCCTCGTCACCATAAACCAAGGCCGAAACCAGCAATAGAAAAAATAACCAACGAATTGCTATATAGATACAACCTAAGACTAAAATTGTTACAAGCGGCACAATAAAGAGTATCGATAGAAGTGTAACAATTATTATAATGATATACCAATGGAGGCGGCATTGACGAAGTCTTTTTTACGACCGGAGGCGTTTTGTCTATTGAGACATCTTTATCTTTTAAGATCTCGAAACACTGTCCAGTAAGGACCAGAGTGTGTGTGTGCGAAGAAGAGGCACGTGTGTGTGTGGGAGGTTAGTTATTTGTTTGGTTGGGTTGTTTGTGTGTGTTGAGTTAGGGGGGTTAATATAAATATAGGTGAGTTGAGTAATATGGTGAGTAACACCCGTATTATATATATATATATATAAGTGAGTTGAGTAAGATAGATGAGTTAACTCAACTCAGAAGATAATATAATGAAGCCACCGAGTTGAGTATTTTGCTGCATGCATACTCTTATTTGTATGTATTTGTGTGTGTGTATTAAGATAGTGTGTGTGTGTATTTGTATGTGTGTGAAGGCTAATACTTTAAAATTTAAATGTATCGATTTATTATATGAAAAAAAAACAATACATTTAATTAACGTTAATAACGTTACTTGAAAATTAAAACACTAGTAACGATAAAATTATTTATTAGTAAAACTAAAGTAATTATTATTAATTCTTAAATTTAAACACAAAAATTATCAAGTAAAATAATTAAATCAAAACACATGAAAATAATAAGCATATATATTAAACAGCAAAATTACACATGAAAATAACAAGAACATTTATTAAGAAGCAAAAAATGATTTCTAATTTTATTTTAGAGATCTTTCAATGTCTTGGGGACAATACTTGTCAAAAGCTGAATTTGTCTTAGCTCCCAATTTCTTTTTCGCATATCAATAATATCTTTCAAATCAAATTTCGTTTTCATATTCAATCCTTTAGAACATATTATCTCATTTATTTTCACAAAGATTCCGTCAACTTCCTTTCGACAATGAGACTCTATTGACTTTCCTACAACTACCATTATTTTACTGGCAATTCTAATTCGATCAATATTTATGGGCTCGTTCAACAGACTTTTAATAATATGCAACATAATATTTTCCGGTAATACATTTGCAAGATATAATTCTGAGATGAATCTTGCATTTCCAAAATATCTATCCTTAGCTTTTTTGATTTGCTCTTCTACACTCTCAGCGTACATAATTTTCATTCTTTCATTTGTTTCATTGTGTATTTTCTCTTTCCACATTTCGCTTACTTCTTCCATTAACTTTTCAATTCCTTTTTTAAACATGATTTGACATTTATTTAACACTGCTGATCGAAGATTAATACCACCTACGCAAAGTTCTTTGAATTTAGAGAGAAGCTTTGAATAGATTTTGCTATACGCTTCTTCTAAAATTGCTGTAGAGAAAACCAGTTCTGCAAAACAATTAAGTTTTTCAATACTTTCAAATCTGATCTTCTTAATTTCTAAAACACAAGTCTCAAAATTTTCAGGTGTCATTTTATTTAAAATCATCTTTAGACTTCTCTCAAAAATTTATTAACCCTCCAGCCTTATCATTTGTTTTGGATTTTGATCTCAGGTTTGGTGCTATATATCCATTTTCAAAATGAGGCAATTTAACAATTTTTCTTCCAATGTCCCAATTAAGATCATCTTTGATCTTAGGCTCTCGGTTTCTTTATTTATCAAACAATTCAAATCAATTGATTTTATTTCAATGAAATCTCCTAATTTTGATAATTCTATCAAAACTTTCATTGGAATTTCTGTCGCATGTCCGATTGATTTCAATAATTCATTTCTATTGTAAATGACTTTTACCGATTTATTAACTATTGCATGTGGCTTCACAAGTGAATAACTAATATTTTCCACAACTTCATGCTTTACTTTCGGTAGACTTTTAGTGTTACTTGGATAATTATTCTGATATCTAAAATTTGATCTATTATTAAAGTTACTCATATTTGTATTGAAATTTTTAAAGGCAAATAACTTTAATATATCTATTTAAATTGAAGTATGTTTGTAATTATATAGCTTTCGTATTGATTTGATTGGTAATTTAAAAGTATAACTACTGTTGCTACTTAAAGAAAGCATTTAAATGTAGTGCAAATAATGGGAATTTGGAATGAACATTTCACTTTATTCAAGACTAATACAAAATTTATATTTAAGTATTGTTAAAGATAAAAATAATTTTGTTTTATTCTTAAAAATATTGAACGAAACCTTGAAGATGCAAAATTCCAAAGTTTTATTTTTTTAGATTTTAGTAAAATAGAGATAATTGATACAAAGTAATCGTCAGTTATTAGATAAAATAAGAGAACAGTATGGAATTGCTATGAATAGATGGAACATTGAAAATGTAGCACGATCAAATCTAAACCAACAGTGGTCTAAGAAACCGACACTGCGACCTAACTAGATTTGTCACTAAATAAAACTCCTTATAAAAAGAAAAACAACAAATCAAAAACGCCTTACAACAGTTTTAAAAATTTTCATGATGTTTAACAAATAACTGCCTCGTCACCATAACCAAGGCCGAAACCAGCAATAGAAAAAATAACCAACGAATTGCTATATAGATACAACCTAAGACTAAAATTGTTACAAGCGGCACAATAAAGAGTATCGATAGAAGTGTAACAATTATTATAATGATATACCAATGGAGGCGGCATTGACGAAGTTTTTTTTACGACCGGAGGCGTTTTGTCTATTGAGACATCTTTATCTTTTAAGATCTCGAAACACTGTCCAGTAAGGACCAGAGTGTGTGTGCGAAGAAGAGGCACGTGTGTGTGTGGGAGGTTAGTTATTTGTTTGGTTGGGTTGTTTGTGTGTGTTGAGTTAGGGGGGTTAATATAAATATAGGTGAGTTGAGTAATATGGTGAGTAACACCCGTATTATATATATATATAAGTGAGTTGAGTAAGATAGATGAGTTAACTCAACTCAGAAGATAATATAATGAAGCCACCGAGTTGAGTATTTTGCTGCATGCATACTCTTATTTGTATGTATTTGTGTGTGTGTATTAAGATAGTGTGTGTGTGTATTTGTATGTGTGTGAAGGCTAATACTTTAAAATTTAAATGTATCGATTTATTATATGAAAAAAAAACAATACATTTAATTAACGTTAATAACGTTACTTGAAAATTAAAACACTAGTAACGATAAAATTATTTATTAGTAAAACTAAAGTAATTATTATTAATTCTTAAATTTAAACACAAAAATTATCAAGTAAAATAATTAAATCAAAACACATGAAAATAATAAGCATATATATTAAACAGCAAAATTACACATGAAAATAACAAGAACATTTATTAAGAAGCAAAAAATGATTTCTAATTTTATTTTAGAGATCTTTCAATGTCTTGGGGACAATACTTGTCAAAAGCTGAATTTGTCTTAGCTCCCAATTTCTTTTTCGCATATCAATAATATCTTTCAAATCAAATTTCGTTTTCATATTCAATCCTTTAGAACATATTATCTCATTTATTTTCACAAAGATTCCGTCAACTTCCTTTCGACAATGAGACTCTATTGACTTTCCTACAACTACCATTATTTTACTGGCAATTCTAATTCGATCAATATTTATGGGCTCGTTCAACAGACTTTTAATAATATGCAACATAATATTTTCCGGTAATACATTTGCAAGATATAATTCTGAGATGAATCTTGCATTTCCAAAATATCTATCCTTAGCTTTTTTGATTTGCTCTTCTACACTCTCAGCGTACATAATTTTCATTCTTTCATTTGTTTCATTGTGTATTTTCTCTTTCCACATTTCGCTTACTTCTTCCATTAACTTTTCAATTCCCTTTTTAAACATGATTTGACATTTATTTAACACTGCTGATCGAAGATTAATACCACCTACGCAAAGTTCTTTGAATTTAGAGAGAAGCTTTGAATAGATTTTGCTATACGCTTCTTCTAAAATTGCTGTAGAGAAAACCAGTTCTGCAAAACAATTAAGTTTTTCAATACTTTCAAATCTGATCTTCTTAATTTCTAAAACACAAGTCTCAAAATTTTCAGGTGTCATTTTATTTAAAATCATCTTTAGACTTCTCTCAAAATTTATTAACCCTCCAGCCTTATCATTTGTTTTGGATTTGATCTCAGGTTTGGTGCTATATATCCATTTTCAAAATGAGGCAATTTAACAATTTTTCTTCCAATGTCCCAATTAAGATCATCTTTGATCTTAGGCTCTCGGTTTTCTTTATTTATCAAACAATTCAAATCAATTGATTTTATTTCAATGAAATCTCCTAATTTTGATAATTCTATCAAAACTTTCATTGGAATTTCTGTCGCATGTCCGATTGATTTCAATAATTCATTTCTATTGTAAATGACTTTTACCGATTTATTAACTATTGCATGTGGCTTCACAAGTGAATAACTAATATTTTCCACAACTTCATGCTTTACTTTCGGTAGACTTTTAGTGTTACTTGGATAATTATTCTGATATCTAAAATTTGATCTATTATTAAAGTTACTCATATTTGTATTGAAATTTTTTAAAGGCAAATAACTTTAATATATCTATTTAAATTGAAGTATGTTTGTAATTATATAGCTTTCGTATTGATTTGATTGGTAATTTAAAAGTATAACTACTGTTGCTACTTAAAGAAAGCATTTAAATGTAGTGCAAATAATGGGAATTTGGAATGAACATTTCACTTTATTCAAGACTAATACAAAATTTATATTTAAGTATTGTTAAAGATAAAAATAATTTTGTTTTATTCTTAAAAATATTGAACGAAACCTTGAAGATGCCAAAATACCAAAGTTTTATTTTTTTAGATTTTAGTAAAATAGAGATAATTGATACAAAGTAATCGTCAGTTATTAGATAAAATAAGAGAACAGTATGGAATTGCTATGAATAGATGGAACATTGAAAATGTAGCACGATCAAATCTAAACCAACAGTGGTCTAAGAAACCGACACTGCGACCTAACTAGATTTGTCACTAAATAAAACTCCTTATAAAAAGAAAAACAACAAATCAAAAACGCCTTACAACAGTTTTAAAAATTTTCATGATGTTTAACAAATAACTGCCTCGTCACCATAACCAAGGCCGAAACCAGCAATAGAAAAAATAACCAACGAATTGCTATATAGATACAACCTAAGACTAAAATTGTTACAAGCGGCACAATAAAGAGTATCGATAGAAGTGTAACAATTATTATAATGATATACCAATGGAGGCGGCATTGACGAAGTTTTTTTTACGACCGGAGGCGTTTTGTCTATTGAGACATCTTTATCTTTTAAGATCTCGAAACACTGTCCAGTAAGGACCAGAGTGTGTGTGCGAAGAAGAGGCACGTGTGTGTGTGGGAGGTTAGTTATTTGTTTGGTTGGGTTGTTTGTGTGTGTTGAGTTAGGGGGGTTAATATAAATATAGGTGAGTTGAGTAATATGGTGAGTAACACCCGTATTATATATATATATAAGTGAGTTGAGTAAGATAGATGAGTTAACTCAACTCAGAAGATAATATAATGAAGCCACCGAGTTGAGTATTTTGCTGCATGCATACTCTTATTTGTATGTATTTGTGTGTGTGTATTAAGATAGTGTGTGTGTGTATTTGTATGTGTGTGAAGGCTAATACTTTAAAATTTAAATGTATCGATTTATTATATGAAAAAAAAACAATACATTTAATTAACGTTAATAACGTTACTTGAAAATTAAAACACTAGTAACGATAAAATTATTTATTAGTAAAACTAAAGTAATTATTATTAATTCTTAAATTTAAACACAAAAATTATCAAGTAAAATAATTAAATCAAAACACATGAAAATAATAAGCATATATATTAAACAGCAAAATTACACATGAAAATAACAAGAACATTTATTAAGAAGCAAAAAATGATTTCTAATTTTATTTTAGAGATCTTTCAATGTCTTGGGGACAATACTTGTCAAAAGCTGAATTTGTCTTAGCTCCCAATTTCTTTTTCGCATATCAATAATATCTTTCAAATCAAATTTCGTTTTCATATTCAATCCTTTAGAACATATTATCTCATTTATTTTCACAAAGATTCCGTCAACTTCCTTTCGACAATGAGACTCTATTGACTTTCCTACAACTACCATTATTTTACTGGCAATTCTAATTCGATCAATATTTATGGGCTCGTTCAACAGACTTTTAATAATATGCAACATAATATTTTCCGGTAATACATTTGCAAGATATAATTCTGAGATGAATCTTGCATTTCCAAAATATCTATCCTTAGCTTTTTTGATTTGCTCTTCTACACTCTCAGCGTACATAATTTTCATTCTTTCATTTGTTTCATTGTGTATTTTCTCTTTCCACATTTCGCTTACTTCTTCCATTAACTTTTCAATTCCCTTTTTAAACATGATTTGACATTTATTTAACACTGCTGATCGAAGATTAATACCACCTACGCAAAGTTCTTTGAATTTAGAGAGAAGCTTTGAATAGATTTTGCTATACGCTTCTTCTAAAATTGCTGTAGAGAAAACCAGTTCTGCAAAACAATTAAGTTTTTCAATACTTTCAAATCTGATCTTCTTAATTTCTAAAACACAAGTCTCAAAATTTTCAGGTGTCATTTTATTTAAAATCATCTTTAGACTTCTCTCAAAATTTATTAACCCTCCAGCCTTATCATTTGTTTTGGATTTTGATCTCAGGTTTGGTGCTATATATCCATTTTCAAAATGAGGCAATTTAACAATTTTTCTTCCAATGTCCCAATTAAGATCATCTTTGATCTTAGGCTCTCGGTTTTCTTTATTTATCAAACAATTCAAATCAATTGATTTTATTTCAATGAAATCTCCTAATTTTGATAATTCTATCAAAACTTTCATTGGAATTTCTGTCGCATGTCCGATTGATTTCAATAATTCATTTCTATTGTAAATGACTTTTACCGATTTATTAACTATTGCATGTGGCTTCACAAGTGAATAACTAATATTTTCCACAACTTCATGCTTTACTTTCGGTAGACTTTTAGTGTTACTTGGATAATTATTCTGATATCTAAAATTTGATCTATTATTAAAGTTACTCATATTTGTATTGAAATTTTTTAAAGGCAAATAACTTTAATATATCTATTTAAATTGAAGTATGTTTGTAATTATATAGCTTTCGTATTGATTTGATTGGTAATTTAAAAGTATAACTACTGTTGCTACTTAAAGAAAGCATTTAAATGTAGTGCAAATAATGGGAATTTGGAATGAACATTTCACTTTATTCAAGACTAATACAAAATTTATATTTAAGTATTGTTAAAGATAAAAATAATTTTGTTTTATTCTTAAAAATATTGAACGAAACCTTGAAGATGCCAAAATACCAAAGTTTTATTTTTTTAGATTTTAGTAAAATAGAGATAATTGATTTATTAATAATGTAATTTATTTTAATTAATATTTTCAAATTTATACACTTAAAATAACTGTCAAAAAATAATTAAGTATTTTGAACAGTTTGAAACTATTTTTGACTTTCTCTTAAATTTTATAAAATAAATTTAAATCATATATTTATTAATTATTATTAGAACACATAATAGATTTTGATTAAAAATTATATTTAACTAATTTTATAATTAAAAATTAAAAGTTGACATTTTGATTAATGTTACAACGATAAAAAAGCGATTTTGCTGAAAACGTCATTTGCATTTATTTTCAATACATAAAGATGAATAATAATTAAAAATGAATATAAAAAAAATAATAAAAATATAATATCAAACTTTAATTTTATTTAAAATTAATGTTTGTTTACAAACAGCACTTTATTAAATAATAATTAAATGGTAATTTATTACTAACAAATATATTTTAAAATTATAAAAAGATTAAATTTTCAATACAAATTATTAAATTAGTTTGAAATATATTTATTTATTTTAATGATGCAAAATTACAATAAACTAATTCATTGTCAAACTAAAGCATTAAAGAATAAATATGAAATAGTTTTTATTATTAAAAATAAAACTTTCATTAAAACTTAAAATTTTAATAATAATGATGTAAGAAAATCGATAAATTTGAATTTAAATTTATAAAGTAAATCAATGATTATAATAGCTTTTGCCCGTTAACTAGCTTTAGAACAATGCCATATAATGAACTGTCAAGCTTCATTAGGACGGGAGATTAGACCCAACGTAACAATATGCAGCAACCAGTGATGACAAGGAAACCGATTCAAGGTACAATACAAAGTAATCGTCAGTTATTAGATAAAATAAGAGAACAGTATAGAATTGCTATGAATAGATGGAACATTGAAAATGTAGCACGATCAAATCTAAACCAACAGTGGTCTAAGAAACCGACACTGGGACCTAACTAGATTTGTCACTAAATAAAACTCCTTATAAAAAGAAAAACAACAAATCAAAAACGCCTTACAACAGTTTTAAAAATTTTCATGATGTTTAACAAATAACTGCCTCGTCACCATAACCAAGGCCGAAACCAGCAATAGAAAAAATAACCAACGAATTGCTATATAGATACAACCTAAGACTAAAATTGTTACAAGCGGCACAATAAAGAGTATCGATAGAAGTGTAACAATTATTATAATGATATACCAATGGAGGCGGCATTGACGAAGTCTTTTTTACGACCGGAGGCGTTTTGTCTATTGAGACATCTTTATCTTTTAAGATCTCGAAACACTGTCCAGTAAGGACCAGAGTGTGTGTGTGCGAAGAAGAGGCACGTGTGTGTGTGGGAGGTTAGTTATTTGTTTGGTTGGGTTGTTTGTGTGTGTTGAGTTAGGGGGGTTAATATAAATATAGGTGAGTTGAGTAATATGGTGAGTAACACCCGTATTATATATATATATATATATAAGTGAGTTGAGTAAGATAGATGAGTTAACTCAACTCAGAAGATAATATAATGAAGCCACCGAGTTGAGTATTTTGCTGCATGCATACTCTTATTTGTATGTATTTGTGTGTGTGTATTAAGATAGTGTGTGTGTGTATTTGTATGTGTGTGAAGGCTAATACTTTAAAATTTAAATGTATCGATTTATTATATGAAAAAAAAACAATACATTTAATTAACGTTAATAACGTTACTTGAAAATTAAAACACTAGTAACGATAAAATTATTTATTAGTAAAACTAAAGTAATTATTATTAATTCTTAAATTTAAACACAAAAATTATCAAGTAAAATAATTAAATCAAAACACATGAAAATAATAAGCATATATATTAAACAGCAAAATTACACATGAAAATAACAAGAACATTTATTAAGAAGCAAAAAATGATTTCTAATTTTATTTTAGAGATCTTTCAATGTCTTGGGGACAATACTTGTCAAAAGCTGAATTTGTCTTAGCTCCCAATTTCTTTTTCGCATATCAATAATATCTTTCAAATCAAATTTCGTTTTCATATTCAATCCTTTAGAACATATTATCTCATTTATTTTCACAAAGATTCCGTCAACTTCCTTTCGACAATGAGACTCTATTGACTTTCCTACAACTACCATTATTTTACTGGCAATTCTAATTCGATCAATATTTATGGGCTCGTTCAACAGACTTTTAATAATATGCAACATAATATTTTCCGGTAATACATTTGCAAGATATAATTCTGAGATGAATCTTGCATTTCCAAAATATCTATCCTTAGCTTTTTTGATTTGCTCTTCTACACTCTCAGCGTACATAATTTTCATTCTTTCATTTGTTTCATTGTGTATTTTCTCTTTCCACATTTCGCTTACTTCTTCCATTAACTTTTCAATTCCTTTTTTAAACATGATTTGACATTTATTTAACACTGCTGATCGAAGATTAATACCACCTACGCAAAGTTCTTTGAATTTAGAGAGAAGCTTTGAATAGATTTTGCTATACGCTTCTTCTAAAATTGCTGTAGAGAAAACCAGTTCTGCAAAACAATTAAGTTTTTCAATACTTTCAAATCTGATCTTCTTAATTTCTAAAACACAAGTCTCAAAATTTTCAGGTGTCATTTTATTTAAAATCATCTTTAGACTTCTCTCAAAATTTATTAACCCTCCAGCCTTATCATTTGTTTTGGATTTTGATCTCAGGTTTGGTGCTATATATCCATTTTCAAAATGAGGCAATTTAACAATTTTTCTTCCAATGTCCCAATTAAGATCATCTTTGATCTTAGGCTCTCGGTTTTCTTTATTTATCAAACAATTCAAATCAATTGATTTTATTTCAATGAAATCTCCTAATTTTGATAATTCTATCAAAACTTTCATTGGAATTTCTGTCGCATGTCCGATTGATTTCAATAATTCATTTCTATTGTAAATGACTTTTACCGATTTATTAACTATTGCATGTGGCTTCACAAATGAATAACTAATATTTTCCACAACTTCATGCTTTACTTTCGGTAGACTTTTAGTGTTACTTGGATAATTATTCTGATATCTAAAATTTGATCTATTATTAAAGTTACTCATATTTGTATTGAAATTTTTTAAAGGCAAATAACTTTAATATATCTATTTAAATTGAAGTATGTTTGTAATTATATAGCTTTCGTATTGATTTGATTGGTAATTTAAAAGTATAACTACTGTTGCTACTTAAAGAAAGCATTTAAATGTAGTGCAAATAATGGGAATTTGGAATGAACATTTCACTTTATTCAAGACTAATACAAAATTTATATTTAAGTATTGTTAAAGATAAAAATAATTTTGTTTTATTCTTAAAAATATTGAACGAAACCTTGAAGATGCCAAAATACCAAAGTTTTATTTTTTTAGATTTTAGTAAAATAGAGATAATTGATTTATTAATAATGTAATTTATTTTAATTAATATTTTCAAATTTATACACTTAAAATAACTGTCAAAAAATAATTAAGTATTTTGAACAGTTTGAAACTATTTTTGACTTTCTCTTAAATTTTATAAAATAAATTTAAATCATATATTTATTAATTATTATTAGAACACATAATAGATTTTGATTAAAAATTATATTTAACTAATTTTATAATTAAAAATTAAAAGTTGACATTTTGATTAATGTTACAACGATAAAAAAGCGATTTTGCTGAAAACGTCATTTGCATTTATTTTCAATACATAAAGATGAATAATAATTAAAAATGAATATAAAAAAAATAATAAAAATATAATATCAAACTTTAATTTTATTTAAAATTAATGTTTGTTTACAAACAGCACTTTATTAAATAATAATTAAATGGTAATTTATTACTAACAAATATATTTTAAAATTATAAAAAGATTAAATTTTCAATACAAATTATTAAATTAGTTTGAAATATATTTATTTATTTTAATGATGCAAAATTACAATAAACTAATTCATTGTCAAACTAAAGCATTAAAGAATAAATATGAAATAGTTTTTATTATTAAAAATAAAACTTTCATTAAAACTTAAAATTTTAATAATAATGATGTAAGAAAATCGATAAATTTGAATTTAAATTTATAAAGTAAATCAATGATTATAATAGCTTTTGCCCGTTAACTAGCTTTAGAACAATGCCATATAATGAACTGTCAAGCTTCATTAGGACGGGAGATTAGACCCAACGTAACAATATGCAGCAACCAGTGATGACAAGGAAACCGATTCAAGGTACAATACAAAGTAATCGTCAGTTATTAGATAAAATAAGAGAACAGTATAGAATTGCTATGAATAGATGGAACATTGAAAATGTAGCACGATCAAATCTAAACCAACAGTGGTCTAAGAAACCGACACTGGGACCTAACTAGATTTGTCACTAAATAAAACTCCTTATAAAAAGAAAAACAACAAATCAAAAACGCCTTACAACAGTTTTAAAAATTTTCATGATGTTTAACAAATAACTGCCTCGTCACCATAACCAAGGCCGAAACCAGCAATAGAAAAAATAACCAACGAATTGCTATATAGATACAACCTAAGACTAAAATTGTTACAAGCGGCACAATAAAGAGTATCGATAGAAGTGTAACAATTATTATAATGATATACCAATGGAGGCGGCATTGACGAAGTTTTTTTTACGACCGGAGGCGTTTTGTCTATTGAGACATCTTTATCTTTTAAGATCTCGAAACACTGTCCAGTAAGGACCAGAGTGTGTGTGTGCGAAGAAGAGGCACGTGTGTGTGTGGGAGGTTAGTTATTTGTTTGGTTGGGTTGTTTGTGTGTGTTGAGTTAGGGGTATCAAAATTTTCAGTTGTCATTTTATTTAAAATCATCTTTAGCCTTCTCTTTAAATTTAATAACATTCCCGTCTTATTATTTGATTTGGATTTTTATCTCAGTTTATGTTCTATATATTTCATCTTCGATCTTTGTCTCTCGTTTTTTTTTATCAAACCTATTAAATCAATTGATTTTATTTCTTCTAAATTTCTTTATTTCCATAATTTTATCAAAACTATCAGTGGAATTTCTGTCGCATGTTCGATTGATTTCAATTATTCATTTCTATTGTAAATGACTTTACCGATTTATTAAATATTGCATGTCTCTTCACAAGTGGATAATTAACATTTTTTACGTTTTCATTCTTTACTTTCGTTATACTGTTAGTATTACTTAGAATAATCGAATGTTACGTATAATTATTAGCTTTTCAGAAGTTAGGATCTGATTTTGAATGGCAGAATTTAGTATGAAACAAAGCAGCAATTTTCACGATTGAATGTTGATGTAAAAAATCATTGATAAATGGTTGATGATCTTCAACAGTTGTTTGTAAATTTTTTAATTGAAAAAGATAGCGATCATGTTCAAAAAGTTATAATATTTAAAAAAAATAAATATTTTTTATTTTTAATGATGTATATGTAATTTAATTAATATTTTAAAAAAATAAATTTTGTAATCACTTCAACAGCTCCTACCAAAGTTTCTGAGCGTATATGCATTGTTAAAGACTGTTATCTGTGGGATGACTTATTGAACGTCATAATCTGTAGTGTAATGAGGGAATTTGTGTGTTGGACCCGAAGGGAATCGAAGGTTGGTTTGAAGTTTACGAATATTTTGCGTTCTGGCAGAGTAGTTGGTTTTGTGGTGACTTTTCGATGTCTTTATCGATGTTGTAGTCTTTAGAGATGTGTTTATTCAATATTTCATCATATTGTGGGATTAATGGTTTTCGCCCTTGACCCCTTTACATACAAGCTTTGATTTCCCACATAAGTGTACCCGTTGGTTATGAGACCGCCAAAATTGAGCTCTGGCTACAGAACTGCTTAGGCTCGGCCTCATATCGGGTTCAGCGAGCTGCCGTTAGAAGGCTTCTGCTCGTCTTATTAATTTTTTAATCCCTTAATCTTCTTTTTCATCATTAACTATTTAATCTCTTTCGTATATTACAATGAATTACTTCAAACACAACAAAGCTTTTTATAACTAAACATTTATTATAATATAACAGGTTACTAATAGATTTGGTACACTTCATTTTTTAGTTTGGTCTGTTGGAGTCGCCTACGCTTCCTTTCTGCTTTACCTGGCCTGGAATGAGGTTTGGATATTTTCTTCGGTTCCTCTGGACGGACTTGGTCCCGGTAGGCTAGTTGTACCGGAGAAAATACCAAGAGGTATGTTATCGCACTTTCCTCCTGGCTTGCTGACAATTTGACCTCCAGTCCTCGTATTTGAGTTCTCTGGGCTTGATTCAGCACTTTCTCTTCTTTTCACCCCATTGGGCCGCAGTAAGGCGTTGATAGATTTTCTTCATCTGTGATGGTTCGACCCAGGTTGCTTTAACTCGTTTGAGTTCTCGGCATAGTTGTAATCGCTGTTGTTAAAGATTTGTATTCTCCTGGCGCAGTTTTTACAACTCGTTGCTGATTGATTGGATAGCTTCCATCGCTAAATTTAAATGAAAATATATTAATCAGTTATGTGACCAATAATTTGCGTTATGGATTGACATACTAATATTACATAAAACCTCTAGTGTTTCTTACCATACTTCTACGTTTAAATTTACTTTGTCATACTATCGATCTGATTACCACACTCATTTCATTTTTGTTTCAGCAAACTTTATTTAAGATTTTTATAATCTATTATCCTAAAAAGAGTTAAATAATTACTTCACTAATTTCAACTTCTTGGTTGTTCTACACTAAGAAACTCATTTAACTAATAATAATCTTTATAAACTAAGAACGTTTTGAGTACTTTTATACAATAATTAACTGATTTTACCATTACATTTAAGACAAAACAGAAAACCTAAATTAAGCAAAGCAAGAATCATTTATTTTCCGAATAAATTTATGCGTTATATTGGACTCTAGTTCATGGATTTTTGCTGAACTTCACACTGGTGGGTTTCTGTAGTAGAGGTCGTCGGGAATAAGCATGGTCGTCCTTTGCTCGATTTGACAAACCTTCTAATAGGTCGTGCTGAAATATGCGGCTCGGCCATGCTAGATGTATTGGAGCTTCGATTTCTAGCAGAGCTGGATCATCTAGATTGAACGACACCCAATACTCTGGAACATATACATCGAAGCTGGGAATTCGGGCACTTGACATGTTGGCATGTATCTGCGCTAGTTGTCTTCTTTGCATATTGGCCCTCCATCTAAATTTACGCTCCATGTATTCGAACTGCTGCAGGGTGACTTATGTTTGGTGGTGGATTTTTCAAGTCGGATTCCGACCCAGTTCACTTTATAACAAGACTTGGCATCTCCACTTCCTTGTCCTGGCGTGCGTTTTTATAAGGCTACTCCTTGCTGTTGTAGGTGGACAGAGTATAGCCACGATCCCAGAGGACTTGGCGATAAAGACCTGCTAACCGGTTTGGGACTGTAACATCGTTTGAGAGGCGTCTGACCAATCGATTGGTATTGAATTTGATCCTGGGTGATAGATTTATTAAAAACACATTAATGAAGATTTTCCTATACGGTTCGATTAAATAAATATTTGACCATTTTTATTCAAATAACTATCTGATGATGACTGCATAAAACGGAAAAAACGTAAATTACTTTTTTCGTGGTCCATTCGACTGTAATCCTGGTCGCTTCCACTATAGATCGATCAACTTTGTTTTGCTTTGATTCCTTCTGCTAGTAATTCGGTTTCCGATATCATTAGACATTTCGAAAATATATTAGACAATTATAACACTAGTACTTATTTATACCATTTATTAACATTATGGGGGTTGACTGTATTCCATAACCAATGAGAAAATTCACTCGCCGATGATCGTAAGTAATGTTTAGATTATGTGTGATAAATCAGATAATTATTTATTTTGGTAATTTTCAGCTACACACATAATGTCATAGTTATGCTATTACGTGACGGAGATGTCGTGAATATTCTTAACAGTAATTGTCATATTTACTATCGCACGAAATCAGTGCTTATCCAATTATAATTTCCGTGGGTACTTACAGTGCAAAGGTCATTCTATTAGACGAATAGAATTTAGTGGTTGGTTAAATTATTTAACGGTATTTGTTTATATTTGACTTATAGATTTCTTATCGTCAAGTAGATTTGTTTGTCAATAATCTTCATGGACAATTCATCACTGAACTTAATTTAGATAAGCGGGAGAAACCATCTGTATCCAGTTTTCGAAAAACATCGGAGACGCGCGTGATTTGGATTTAGCAGGGTTAATTATTATTTAGGTATGGAAATATAATTATTGGCTTGGTAATTAATCTTATTTTTCTTTTAGATCTATTCGTTTGTCTACTAGTAAATTTTTTCAAATCGAGCGTGAATGTTTTCTAGCACTTTGCTACAATACCTGCTTTGATGAAACCCCGGCCGCCTGCCCTATGATACTGGAGTTATTTTAATAAAGTTTGCTTTCTCTTCGGCTTTTCCAAATTGGTTTGTTCACCATTTTCCAGTTTGACTTCAGGTTGATTTTCATTGGATTTACTTTTTGTGGAAGGTTAATTTATTTTGAATTTATGTTAATTTTTGTGAGTATTTTAATTAGTACATTGATTCTGTTGAATTTATTACATGCTCGTATACTTATTTTTATGGTTTCGGGGTTGGTTTTTGATTTGCATTTTATTTGTATTCAGTTCTGGTTTATTAATTGAGATTTCGAAAATTGTCAGTAGTAACTTTAGTAAATAAATTGGTTTTTGAATTTTTTTTCTCGTTAAACTATTATTTAATTCTTTAAATAGTTTGGGTAATCCTTTTACTTGTTGCTTAAATTAGAAATTTTTACTAAGTTTCCAACCTATTAATTAATTCTTCCAAAAAATCTCGATAACTACTTTACTTATTCAATTTAATTCAAATTTATTTTTTGATGGAGGCTTATTATTTTATTCACCATTAGCGTCGATAAATTGATTTAATTTTTTTCTATAATCTATCTTAAATAAACTTCACTATTAGGTCTTCTTGTGACTCAATCTAATATATTTATTGAATATAAGTTCTCCAATCTTTATCGGTATTGGGTTAAGATATTAAGGTGAAGTGGTTCTTTCGTAATTATAAATTTATTTCGGATTTAAAAGTATTAATAAATATTTTGACCGTTGCATCGATTTCGAAGGTCCCCCTTCGCTTTATCCAAAATTTGTCCTTAAGGAATACATATGTTGATGTTAGATTTTATGAGTGTCCACTGAACTACTCAGTGTGATAAATTTAGCCGATATGTGGTCTGAATTTTCGGGAGATATGTGAAAGGGAGCCAGCCAAAAGACTAGTCCCCGATCTTCGCACTGCCCCTATAGGTATAGAATGATTGGACGTTCGAGTCCGTTGTTACGCACGACTAGACCTTCACGATCACGAGCTATATGCGGATGAACGGCACTTACACCGCTCGGTAGTTATGCTGATCCTGGTTCATATCTGTTATTATTTTGATTTATTTTTATGTTTTTGATTTTTATTTAATTGTATGTTTTTCTCATATTTTAAGGTTGTTTATTTGATGTTGAAGGGTCTGATTTTAAATCTGCTTGTTATATATTGCGTGCTACTTCCAATCCATTTAAACAAATCCAGTCTCATCCCAACAATATCAAGGGTGGAAAAGATGGTTTTAACCTGAAAAGATTTATCATGACGTGTTTGTTGTCGATTTATCCTTTCCCACTCCATCACCATTTGGAAATAATTTCATTTTTAATAGGTAGCCTCCTGGTTTCGTATAAAACTTTGGGCTTGATATTACTACTGATTTCCTTTCTTTTGCTGCATCTACCTTTTCCAGCCAATTTGGAATTTTCCATTTAAATGATGATATCCTTTTTTCTTCTCGTAACTCTTCATCGTATTCAGGTAACCATTCTAATTTATCTAACATATAGTCTGAAGCTCCTTCTTCTTTGAGTTCATCTGGTATTTCTTTTAATAATTCTGGTGAAATTTAATTTTGTAAATATTCAATCCATTTTTGTTCTATTATAAATTGTTCTAATTTCCATCGAGCCTCTTTTCCATTCCATACTTTTATCCATGGTGTTATTTTACAATCAGTATTGTCTAAAAAGGATATTTTCCGGTATAATTCGATATCTTTTCTCCACACGTTATATATCTTTAATATTTTATCCATTTTTTCTTTCATTCTATTTTGGAATTTTAATATTTGTTGTTCATCTTTTCCGGGATTTTTTATCCTTCCCGACGGTTCGTCCATTGCGATTACATTGATTATTTCAGCATCTTCCCATATACCTAATTCGTATATTGGAGTTTGATCATCTTGTTCTAAAGAGTATCTATTGTACATTCATACGACATCTTCCATCATCCCATCGTCGCTGGTTCTCTTTCGCAAAATTTCTTGATCGATTATAGCTATGAGTTCAACTACTCGACATCCGGATCAACGGTAATGATTTGTTTTTCGCCATTGGGTAACTTTATTTTAATTTTTATTAATTATGTTTCTCTCATTTCTCTCTGGTATTTACCATATTTACTAATTAATTCTGTGGTCCGTTGGTCTTCAAATCGTATTATTTCTGTATCTCGCTTATTTTGGACAAATATTTTCATCGATTCAGGTCTTCTGGTATTTATACGGTCTATAAATTTTCTTACCTGGTTGATTGCTTGTTTTACCAGTTTTATCTGGTTTTCTCTCATGCGTTGTTTTGCCAATTTCTTCATTCTTGGTTTTATTTCGTTCTCGTAAACTTGTTTTATGTTATTTAAAATTTCTATTACTTGTTTCTCTTCTCGATTCTTTTCAAACGATAAGATATTGATTTCTTCTAGCCATATCATTGCGTCTACTAAATGTACATCTGCTTTGATTTTCCAACCATTGTTGTATAGTTGTTCGTTTTTTCGGCCATTTCCCATCTTTTCTCGTACCCATTGATATAATTCATTCGTTTTTGTTCCCGTTAGTTAGATCATTTGTGTTGGGATTTCTGGGTGTTGTATTCCAATTTGTTATTGTTTTACATTAACTTTTTTCAATTCTGTTTTATAATCTGTTACGAAATATTTCCATGTCGCCGTTAATATTCCCCCTTTTTGTTGATACGCTTGTGCAACTAGTTTCATAAATTTTTCGTAAGTTGTTTTATCAATAAATTGTGAATTACAGTTTCCTTCGTCTACTATATCATATATTTCGGTTAATATTCCACATTCGTCTTCATTCGTTTTCTTGGGCTCGTTTTTATCAATTTCGCTTTCATCATTATTTAGTGAACTTTTGTTTTGAATCATTTCGTCGCATGATTTAAATATTTCGCCTCCTAGGCTACAAATTTCGCTTAATTCGTCTTCTACATCGGTTTTTTTCTCTTTCAGTTGTCTTAGCATGTTTATTTTTAATGCATTTGTTGGCTCTTCTTTATTTGCTGTATCACAGCCTCTTTTTACTATGAACCATTTATCGTTTATTTTTTCTTTAATTTGTTCATCTGTTAAATTTTCATCTTTTCCTATTTCATCTTCTATCTTTTGCGGTAGTATCCTCTGGATTCGACTTTTTGCCGCTGGTTCGTTTTGTTGTGGTTAGGTATTTTTTCTGTCTCTTGATTTTGAATTTCTTCGATTTTTTTGTATTTCTCTTATTTCTTTTCTTTTCTCTTTTTTTTAATAAATTCTTGAATTCTTTTAATTTTCTCCTCACTACTCAACTCAATTGTTTTAATTCTTTTTGTAGGAATCACATCTTCTTTTTCATTTAGTTCCTGTTCGTCTATTTTATCACCGGCGGTGTTCACAACACACTGCTCCGCAGTGTGTATTTCTTCATCATTTACAACCCTCATCATGTTTATATGTCTTGTGTTTTGATCTCTGCTTTTCCATCTTTCTTGAATTTCTTTTGCTTCTTCTCTTTGTAATCTTTGCCATTCGGTTTTCTGTTCTTGATTATTATTTGTATTTTGTTGTCTAACATCTCCATTATCTTGCATCATATTAATTTGTTGTTGTTGGTTATCATTATTTGATGTTTGTATTATTCTTTCTCGGGGTTTTTCAACTTCTTGCATCAAATTAACTTTTGCTGTTGGATTTGCATTGTTTGGCCTGGGTGGATTTGGACGTCCTTGGTTCGGACAATTTCGTAAGATGTGCCCTACTTGATTGCATTTGAAACAGTTTATAATTCTTGGTTCACCTTTTCCCTGGTTTCCTTC
Organism: Schmidtea mediterranea; assembly: GCA_022537955.1. Classification (NCBI taxonomy): domain Eukaryota; kingdom Metazoa; phylum Platyhelminthes; order Tricladida; family Dugesiidae; genus Schmidtea; species Schmidtea mediterranea. The sequence goes on along the minus strand of CM039680.1, from coordinate 151,715,898 downwards.
GTTATTTCTGTCATATCCATTATTTCCACCATTTCCGTTATTACCGTTATATCTATTATTTCCGCATTATCTGTCATTTCGCCTTCCGTATTTCAACAAATGGCTTCAGTGTAGCCTCTTCTACCGCATTTTTGGCATATTTTGTTTCGGTAGCATTCATTAGTTAGATGTCCAGCTCTTTGGCAATTTTCACATATTGGGACATTGTTTCTATTTGTGTTGAACCTGAAATTATTTGTGTGATTAAGATTACCGTTAGTATTATTGTTTGGATTTCTGGTTGGTGGTGCTTTGAACATTTGTTGAGATCTTAGAATAAACTAGTCATCGTTGGATTTGCATTGGTGGCTTGGTTTTTTGTTACTCCGGTATTTGGTGTTGTTACTGTTGGTTCACTGTCTGCAGCTACTTGGAATTGTGGTTTCAGAAATTGTTCACATCGACTAGCGATTTGAAGTGCATCATCTAGGTTTATTGGTGCCTTGCATCCTACATTTGCTCGAATATCTTCTCGTTTGATCCCTTCAATGAATACTGCTACAATTTTTTCTTCTGATACTGGACCTGTACCAAATGCTTCTTTTGTGAGTCGTTTTAATTCACATGCAAATAACGCGTTTGATTCGTTTGGTTTCTGTTTACGGTGTAGAAATTCTAAAGTTTTTCGGTTAACTTGTCCAGCCTTCCCAAACGTTTTATGTAGAAATTCTTTAATATCATCCCAAGTTTTCACCGTATTTTCATCTCATTTTGCCTCTAAATATACATCTTGAGCACTTCCTGTTAGATATAGTGGTAATCGTTCTCTAATTGCGGGTTAGACCAATGGCAGATTGTTGTAAATACCTCGAATTCTTTAATGAATGTTTGTTATTTGATGGTACTTCCATCATAAGGTTCGAAATTTCTCTCTAAATTCTCCAATGTTGACTTTTTCTAGTTGTTCAACAGGTAACTTTATCCTAGTTGAGTTATCCCCTGTTTTCATTCCCGTTTCTGTTCGAATTTCGATTTTGTTTAAATTATTCCTCTCGTCTAAATGGATTGAATCCGTATCGCTACTGTCGTTATCTGATAATTTATTTTCGATTTCCTCAGGGATTTCAAACTCTATTCTTTGACTTTCTGATTCAGTTGTTATTTGAGTTTCGACGGACGCTGGTCTTTTGGAACAGCTTCTTGGTCTTTTTGCGTTTTGTTTTTCTTTGTCTTCTAACAGACTAAGGTTTTCGTTTGATTTCTTTTGGTATTGGCTTCTGGTATTCCTTGATTCGTTCGCTATTTTTAACGACTTTTTAACTTTTATCTTTTAACTTTTCTTTGTTTATATGGTTTGTTGATTACTTTTAATTGTTTGTGGTTTAATACTTTTACTTGTTTCGATACTTTTACTTGTTTCAATATTTTTATTTGCACTGATACTTGTAATTGTTTGGTTGTTTATATTGTAGTTGTTTGATTGTTTATACTTTTATTGATGGTTGATTTTTTTTGTTGATTGTTGTTTGTTTTAATTGATTAAATCTAAAATAATAACACATTCTTGTACATTATATACTATACAAATTTTCTCATCCATTTTATTATAATATCCCATATTCTTGCATTGGGTTTTAAACGTCCTTAAAATATCAATTTTTTTCGAATCAGAAGGCTTTCATATCATGGTTTGACCCCTCCCCCCATTATTTTCAGTTGATTTTAAACTCTCTATTTCCTCGTAATAATTCTCTATTTGGTCGTAATAATTATCTGTTTTCCCTTTATCCATACATGTAAATCATAATATAATGTAATCATATATATAATCAATGATAATAATAACAATAATAATGTAATCATAACTATACATTAAATTTATTTTTCCCCATAAAATTTCTATAGTATTCGTAACGCTCTATCGTCACTTATTTCTCCATGACCTCCATATCCGCGCTTAATCTTATAATATTTCAATTTTATTTATTTTTATTTATAATAACTTGCAATATTTTTTTCATCGTCTTTCGGTCTATTTGACCTCAACGTTAACATAACATAATTCGCCTTGATCCTGCGATCACTTTTATTCTTTTGTCAGCCTTCTATTGGTTCTCGGAACCTCAACGCTGTCATGATTTATTTTTACTTTTTCTTAGTTATTTATTGGTTTTATTTACCTCAATGCTGGCATTCTCATCATCATTATTTTATTTAAAACATCTGTCTTCTATCGGTACTCCATATCTTTTAATTCATCATTTATTCACTTTAAAACAACTGCTGTCTGCCGAATCTTTATCTTTTTATTTTTCATTTACTTTCATTAATTTCAATTCAAATTATCCTCGACCTCTTGTCTGATCCTAATATTCAATTAACATAATAATCGAGACAACGGTTTCTTGCCGAAATTTTACGTCTTTAATTATCATTTAATTTAACTAATCGAACTTTAATTTTATCTCGTCGATCGTTGGTCGGAACTTAATATTTAATTAACATAATAATTTTATACTCAAAATTTATTTTCAGTAAAAAAATTCTGTATTAATTTATTCATTATTTTGGTTATCTCACATAATATTCATCTCCCTAGTTTTTTTATTATTTTGGCAAGAATTTTCTTCAACGATGAAAAACATTAGGTCATCTAATGACTTTTGAAAAAAATCTCACATCAGGTTTATTAACAGGAAGAAAATCAAGTATTTTACGACTCCTCGACACCTGGACTTTTTACCCCACTTTGCCATATTATCGCGATCATCAGTATTTTTACCGGCAACACAAAAGAAAAATCGGAAAAGAAAAGAGTGAAGTCTTTTACGACTCCTCGATGCCTGGGCTTTTTACGCCATTTCGCCATATCCTTCGTGATCTTCGGTCTCATGACCGGTTAAAGAAGAATGTCTTAACTCCATTTGGCTACAATTTTCTTCAACGATAGCAAGTTTAGGCCCTCCAACGACTCCTCGACGCCTGGGCTTTTTACCTTAAACCATTTCGGCATATGTATCGCAATTTAAAAGAAATTCATAACCGATAATGCCATTGTCCCTCAACCTCAGCTCCACTAAATGGTCTACTAAAGGAGTTCACGCCGGATACGGTTCTTAGCATGTCTTTTGATTCGAATCATTTTTCCGGTTAATTCGAATCTCACTGTCGATTCAATGTGAATTCAATACTCTGATTGGGTATCCGGGTTGTGTATCGAACCACTGCTAGCAAAATTTATATCTCTCAAATTTACTGGTACCTTATTTATCTCTCATTTATCATTTACATTTACTTATTTGTGTTGGGATTTCTGGGTGTTGTATTCCAATTTGTTATTGTTTTACATTAACTTTTTTCAATTCTGTTTTATAATCTGTTACGAAATATTTCCATGTCGCCGTTAATATTCCCCCTTTTTGTTGATACGCTTGTGCAACTAGTTTCATAAATTTTTCGTAAGTTGTTTTATCAATAAATTGTTTTTTTATTATTTTGGCAAGAATTTTCTTCAACGATGAAAAACATTAGGTCATCTAATGACTTTTGAAAAAAATCTCACATCAGGTTTATTAACAGGAAGAAAATCAAGTATTTTACGACTCCTCGACACCTGGACTTTTTACCCCACTTTGCCATATTATCGCGATCATCAGTATTTTTACCGGCAACACAAAAGAAAAATCGGAAAAGAAAAGAGTGAAGTCTTTTACGACTCCTCGATGCCTGGGCTTTTTACGCCATTTCGCCATATCCTTCGTGATCTTCGGTCTCATGACCGGTTAAAGAAGAATGTCTTAACTCCATTTTACATTAACTTTTTTCAATTCTGTTTTATAATCTGTTACGAAATATTTCCATGTCGCCGTTAATATTCCCCCTTTTTGTTGATACGCTTGTGCAACTAGTTTCATAAATTTTTCGTAAGTTGTTTTATCAATAAATTGTTTTTTTATTATTTTGGCAAGAATTTTCTTCAACGATGAAAAACATTAGGTCATCTAATGACTTTTGAAAAAAATCTCACATCAGGTTTATTAACAGGAAGAAAATCAAGTATTTTACGACTCCTCGACACCTGGACTTTTTACCCCACTTTGCCATATTATCGCGATCATCAGTATTTTTACCGGCAACACAAAAGAAAAATCGGAAAAGAAAAGAGTGAAGTCTTTTACGACTCCTCGATGCCTGGGCTTTTTACGCCATTTCGCCATATCCTTCGTGATCTTCGGTCTCATGACCGGTTAAAGAAGAATGTCTTAACTCCATTTGGCTACAATTTTCTTCAACGATAGCAAGTTTAGGCCCTCCAACGACTCCTCGACGCCTGGGCTTTTTACCTTAAACCATTTCGGCATATGTATCGCAATTTAAAAGAAATTCATAACCGATAATGCCATTGTCCCTCAACCTCAGCTCCACTAAATGGTCTACTAAAGGAGTTCACGCCGGATACGGTTCTTAGCATGTCTTTTGATTCGAATCATTTTTCCGGTTAATTCGAATCTCACTGTCGATTCAATGTGAATTCAATACTCTGATTGGGTATCCGGGTTGTGTATCGAACCACTGCTAGCAAAATTTATATCTCTCAAATTTACTGGTACCTTATTTATCTCTCATTTATCATTTACATTTACTTAATTTCTCATAATTTTATTATCATAATTCATCTCTTAACTCAATTATTTATTAAATCATTAATCATCTTTAATCATTTATCATTTATCATTTTTATTATTTATATCGTATGAATTAATTTATTTCACATTTATCAAAAATAATTTTCACTTTTATTTTAAGTTTTTATCCCGGTCATTTATTCGTTCATTTCACACATCACAAATTTCACGGGGTTCCCCTTTTCTCCTTTTGATCAAAAATTAAACGATCGCGCTAGTTCGTCCTTTACATGTGGTGATCAATCACATACTGGAACTTGCTAACATTTGCAACGGGCCCATTCTGCCTTTCTTACTCAAGGTAATCAGGTTTTCCCACTCTTGGTGTTATGGACTATAGTAATGATATATCAGTTTATGCTTGCTATTTATCATTAAAAGTAAGGAAGTAGGAAGAAAACCAAAAAAAATGTGTAAAGAAGTCTTTCATGATCAAATCTCCATCCCTCTCACTGTTTGATCAGTTATTCATATTACATTTATATTATATTCATTAATGATAATTTATTATTATTTATTAAATTGGTTTTGGAATGTTGGTTTATGGGTTATTGTGTATTTGTTCGAGGATACCTTTCGGTTGCTATAAACCTTCTTTGCTATTCAATAAACATAATTCCTAATCATTTATTTTTCACCACCACATCCAGTTTTTTATTATGAATAATAAACTATTATTTTTTCATCAATTTGTCTTTTACAAAAATTACAAATTTTCTTTGTTTTTATACATTCCTGACAATAACATAAATGCCCACATGGCAATATTAATATATTTGCTTCTCGCCCTTTACAACTTTGGCGTTTTTAAATTTGGCAGTTTTCGATTTAGTAATCTCATTTAGTTTTTTGTCTATCATTTCGATTTGTTTTCGAATATTATGACATTGTAAATTGAATTTTGTATCATTCACTCTCATTTGTTGGAAATGACACAATTTTTCAGTTGTTATATCTAAGGTTGGCCATGCCTTTCTTACCATCAAATATTCTATTTCTGTATGTGGTTTGGACTTCAATAACCATTCATCTTTTATTCTCTTAATTCGTTCCCATTTTTGGCTTAATTCTTCGAAACTATCTTCATCTATTTTGGGAAATTTCTTCATTTGTTGTATTATTTGTTGACTTGATTCCATCTGAAAATTTTTCTAAAAGGGTTTATGATTAAATATACAAAATGAATTTTTATTTATTTACAATTATGACTAGATGTACTTCTAATAATTTTTATAATTATTTATATTCGTAATATATACAAAACTGGATACAAATTCAAAAATTTATAACGAAACTTATTTTATGATAACTCTAGATCCCTTTATATACACCCCAAGTACAAAAAAATTACATTGATTTCTTAACAATTTCTTCTTGATTAAAACAAAAACTTCAGTTTATTTTATTATCAATCACTTTTATGATTAGTTTCACTAACATTTTGGTTTCTTTAATCTTACATGATGATTATTATTGATTAAAAATAAAATTATTTTCAGAGGTGTCGTTTGCTTTCTCAAAACAAAATTATTCTCCGAGATTTTGTTTGACTTTCTATAACTACATTCCGACATTATGGTTGATTAGAACAAAATTTATTTAGTGATTCCATCTTTATTTTTCAATTTTTATTCCTTTTCGTTCTGTCTATATTTCATTATCGTTACCATAATCACCTTTAGCCGTCCTAGTTTATGATTACCCTTTATATTTTTATGATCCTCTTGAGTTCGATATTATTTCAACATATTTCCCTCATTATTATAGTAAATTTTTATCCCAGCTTTTAAGATTTTGAAATCGCAAGTTCGTTCAAATCAAAATTGTTTCATCACCTTTCTCTCGGTACATAATCTCTGTTCATAATCTATTATAAGCTCGTATTGATATCGTTATGATTGATATCGAGTATGATGATGATGAGTACTTCGATAAAAGTAAAACTTGCAGTCGATCGGATGAAGTCTGTGTTGGACCCAAAAGAGCAAAAATCAATGTGTTGTCTCCTGGTTTAACTTCAGCTTTGGACAGAACTAAGATTTCATCACGGAATGCTACCTTCGTTCTCAGTGAAGTAGCTTCCAGTCTTGGCCATAATTTGAACACTTTAAACATCAATCGTAGCTCAATACATCGCGCTAGAGCAATCATCGGGCTGCCAGATCGAGCTGTCTGCGATCAGAGTTTTCAACAACTGTACCTTTAACGGTTCACTGGGACGGCAAGCTGATGGAAGACTTATCGACACATGACCATGTAGACCGTCTTCCAGTCCTTATCTCAGGTGTTGGAGTCGAACAGTTACTTGGCGTCCCAAAGCTGTCAGCTGAGACAGGTGAAGCACAAGCATCTGCAGTCGTTCAATGTTTGGAAGAGTGGGGTGTTGCAGAGCAGGTCGCTGCAGTTTGTTTTGATACGACAGCATGTAATACTGGTCATCGTTCAGGAGCATGTTCTCTGATCGAGCACAAACTAAACAAAGATCTTCTATACCTGGCCTGTTTTCACCACATTATGGAGTTAATAGTTGGGGCTGCATTTAAGACAACATCAGTTGGCACTTCATCTGGGCCGGAAATTCAGATATTTAAGAGGTTCAGAGATTACTGGCAATTCATAGATCGTGACGGTTTTCAGGTTACTTCTTCAGACCCGTCGGTTGAGTTGTTAGTTGCACCATATCGTTCTGACATCCTGAGTTTTGCCAGAACATATTTGCAACCTGAACATCCAAGAGATGACTACAGAGAATTTCTGGAGCTTGCAGTCATATTTCTTGGAGATGTTCCTGATCGCGGAATTCGATTTCAGGTGCCTGGTGCAATGCATCGGGCACGATGGATGGCGAAACTTATCTACTCAATCAAAATGTTTCTCTTTCGCAGTCAGTTTAAGATGACTGCTTCAGAAGAGCGTGGTATTTGTGATGTCGCCACTTTTTCCGTTGTCATCCACCTCAAAGCCTGGATGGCTGCACCACTGACTGTTGAAGCACCTCTGAATGACTTCACGCTTATGGGACAACTTAGGAGCTATCCGCATGCGGCTATTTCTGCTGCTACCAGCAAGAAACTCGGGCTACATATGTGGTACTTGTCCGAAGAGCTTATTGGTCTAGCTCTGACTCCAGACTATCACATGACTCCAAGAGGCTAATGATTGCTGCAATGGACGAAGAAGCTCCAGATCATCCATCGAAGTGACCCAGCATAAAGTCCGATGCATTCCTGGGAAAACGAGGTTTGTAACAGTTCTGCACAGTGAACTCCAAGAAACTGTTCTAGTTGCTTGATCTACCTGTAACATTGGTCAACAAGGATCCATCTGATTGGGAACAAGATGAGTCATACACGCGAGTGCTGGGCATCGTCAAGAGCTTGGCAGTCGTCAATGACAGGGCTGAGCATGGAGTTGCTCTCATTAAGGATTTTAATAAGAAATTGACCAAGAATGAAGATCAACTCCAGTTCCTTCTCCAAATTATGAATGAACATAGGCGCCAGTTCCCTGACTGTACCAAACGAAACCTGGCAACTTGTGCTAGTGGTCAACAATCTGACACTGTGAAATTGTGAATGTTGTGTAATAATAATACAGCGAAGAACAGTTGGCAGAGAGACATAATTCTTAACATTTTCAGTTGGAGCTATTTCTGAATCAGTGACATTATTGTTTATTTGTTGTACAGTAAACTAACCTGTTCAGGCTGTTGTGTGTAGAATATATGTGATTTAAAAATGTAAGAAACCTTTAACAATTTGCAATATCGACTATCGAGCTTGAAATTGTGGTACATACAAAACTTCAATGCCTGAGGGCCACCTCTAAATATTCTTCAATTGTAATGATGTTTTACACAATTCATTATTTCAATATTTGGCACAGATTGGATGGGTGCCAGAATTCAAATTATGAATTTCATTTTTTTGCCCTATGCTAAGGACCACCCTAATGGATGCTCATAATATTAATTCCAAATAATAGTATTATCAAGGATAATAATAATAATAATAATCCCAATAATGATAATAATAATAATAATAATAATAATAATAATGATAATTATAATAATTATAATAATTATAATTATATTAATTATAATAATAATTATAATTATTATAATAATAATACTGTTAATTATTTTGGTTTTTTGTTTTCAATTTTATTTTATGTTCATTTTAAATGTTGCATTTAGTTTTTCTTTTTTAATAAAAATTGAATCACAATCCCGGTTGAGCCCCCCAAAATTTTGCTGGGCACCTGATGGGTAAAATATATAAGGTTTTCGCAGCCACTTTCAAGGGGATTTCCACCAGATGCGCGCACAAGAAATATAACCATTGGATACCCGTCAAAAATGACGTTGGAAATGTATTCCAATGGGCGGTTTCTATTTAAAGGTGATCCATATTACCATGACTGCTAATACCCTAGAAAACCTTTGGGTTCACGAGCTACCATAGAAGTTATTCACGCTCATTTTAATTATGGGTCCCTCTGTTACTAATTTAATTGAAATAATATCGATCCTTGATCACTATATTTTGTGTTAAAGGTGCTTTCCATCAATTTCGGGGAGTTTTTAGTTTAATTTATTTATTTCAGAAGTAGATCGGTTGAATGACATATGTATAAGGTCCCAATAATATAGTTTTAATCGAAAATATTATCCAAAATATGAAATTCGCATTCCTTCCCTTTAAAATCCCCAAATTCAAACTGTTAAAATTATCGATTTAAACAAGAAATTCCTTTCTAAAACTAGATAGGAATTTCATTTTTCGCACCACAACTAGTGGTGAGAGTTAAATTAGTGTTTCTACATATATTTATTGATTATTTTATTGAGATTTCCGATTCCCTCTACTTTGGAAATTTTCTCTTTTACTGGAATTTATGATGAAAATCCCGTTGGGTCTCCATCAGGTGGTATTTGATTTGTTTATTTGGAATAAAATGTTTGAGAGATTTTAGCTATTTATTTAAAAGTTTCTTTAAATAATCATTTAGCTTAATAATCAGGAGTAACAATTATTTTTTAGAATTTTTTAGAGAAATGCAAAATCAAATATTCATAATATTTCTACAAAAAACACTGTTTTATTTTTCTTTCTCTTTTTTTAGGAATCTTATCCACGGCATTTATCGGTGCTAGTTGAAATCCTGGTCTTTTTCAATGTTTGGATGAATACAAAGCCGTGGGCATTTAGCACCGTGACCGAAAAATAAATGGTTATGACATGTAATATTAAATGAAATAATTAAGCACAACATATAAAAATTATTAATAATTTAAATGCAAGGAGGATAATTTTATCAATGGGGCAAAAATAATAACATATAAAAAGTAAATATCCAAATTCTCAATTGCTGTTTTCATTAGTATTATCACTAGAGGTAGAGGGGTAGGAAGAAGCTTGATTTTCAAAACGAAAACCCATGATAAGGATAATAATTTATAACCAATGAATAAATAAATAAAAAATAAAATCGATATAAATCCATTTTCCCATTTCATTGGAAATTTCGTTTTAGGATAGCACTTTCTGCCTGTTCTGAAACTTGAATTCTTCTAAATTATGGTCATCATATCATATTGACTGCTTCCAAGGTATTTTGCCAGAAATTATCTTTTAAAATAATTAAAATTTACAACCCAAACATATCTCCTCCTAAAAAATTATTTTCGTCCTCGATACAAATGCAAATTTATGAATTTTATTTTAAAACTAATCTGAAAACATTTAATGAAAATTTAATGGATTCATAAAAATCCGAAGTTTATTTATAATCTTTTATTGGTATGATAATGAATTATCCTATTGACTTGAAAAGTCACAACTGTCAAATCAACACTCACCCATCCAGAAACAATCGGCCGGGCAGCTGAATAAAACTTATCTGCGCGTCAGAAATGGACACCGCAACTATTCAGCTGTATATAATAGTTACAGCAGGCTTTCTCATTTCCTGTTTTTCTGTTCAGTATTCATTTCCATTTTTAGAAGACATGTCGGAAATGAATAGCCACAACATTGATGCCGACATTCTAGGAGTAATTGGCAATTAATTTTATCGCTATTTTTTATTTATTTATTATTTCTTAAAAATTTACAATTCCTTAGATTTGATCAATAATAAAAAAACAGGAAAAATGCAAATAGGCCCGACTTGAACGCACATGCTCATGGAATAAACATTGGAGATTTAGTATATATCAAAATAGTTTTATTTTATACACTATATGGAATCAGAAATCCCGACTAGTATTATTTATTTAATAAAACCACAGCAATACTTCTTTAAAAATTCAATAAAAGATTTAAAAAAATATTAAAACTGAAATAAATACATCAAAAATATGAGAAAAGGGTAAATTTGAGGTGAAAAAATATATAGAAATCCATAAATTATTTGAGTTAATAAAAATTATAGTTTTTATGTGATAAATTAAAAATTCTGTATGTCTTGTGTTAATTTTTTACTATAGAATAAAAAATTAACGCCTTTGTTGGAAATTCTGAAATTGAAGCTTCCGAAGCTAGTACGTTTGAAAGTGCTAGTTGATTTTGAAAAGGCTGCAATAATAGCGATTACAAACGCTGAAGTTGGAGTGCCACTTTTATTTGTACTGAATGATAATTACAAAAGTTAATAACATTAGTCTAAGTATTTTAGAAAGATTTAAATGTAAATACTGTGTTTTACCTTCTTACTGAGACATTTCCTAATTTCGGATATATTGAAATTTTAGGCTAATTGTTTACAACTTATATTGAAAGTCCTGTAAGTAAAATTTTTCAGTTTCCCATGCAACTATCGGATCATTTTTAAACGGCATTGAAGCAGTTTCTCAAACCACTAATTGTTATAAAGTATTTTTCATTATACATTTTCTTTAATTTTATAGAAAATATTTAAAATAATACAGGAGAAATTTATAAATCATGAGTATGTTCACATACTGCCTAAAAATCTTTGACAAGCCAAGCTATTTGTTCTATAAATTCGTAAGCCTCGTAAGCAAGTATTATGAATAAACAACGTAACCATTAAATTTAGATATTGTGTTATATATTAATAGATATAGTAAACGCATTTTCTCCATAAGTATGAGCTTATTTTCAGATTTAAGGGCATGGTGACCAATAAAAAGGTTAAGAACCACTAGCAAAAATAAATATATACATGTTAGCGACAAAATCGCAGAATCTACAGGAGGCGCAATTTTCATAAGAGGACAATGCATTTAATAAATTATAAATGACTTAATTAAAATTATTCTAATACGAAGTTATATTATAAATCATCCTCATATAATTTAATTGATTAAAACTCGTTATAATGATAAAAAGAAATTAAAGCATTGCAATCATTTAAGTTTTAAACAAAATATATTGAAATAATAGTTTAAATTGACTAAAACAGGACTATTTATGATTCATAAACGATAGCTAATCCAAAATTGTAAGGACCGCTCTCTAACTTCTTGGCATCAATTTCACTGGATAAAGATAATTGGACGCCTAAATATTGCAAATTTCAATATTATTACTTTATAAATATATTACCATCGTTAATATTGCACCCGTAAACGAAACCCATGATAAGGTCCTGATTAATTTTCCCTTTAACATAGGAACGGTCTGAATGCGGAATCATATATTGGGCGGCTATTTCGTATTTAGAGATTTTCGAATTTTTATTATAAGTCACATGAATTCCAATATCGGTATTTTTGTTAATTTTTTGATAAATGTATGTATTAAAAAGTGAGAGATCTTTCATTGATGTAGAAATACCGAAATCTGATTTTTCATAGCCAATTGCAAAAGTATGATTTTTCAAATGTTGATTATTTATATCAAAATTCAAATCAAGACCAGCAAGATATGGCTTTGGATAACTGCATCTAAAATAAATTCAGTTTTTCCTGCATTTTATTTTATTATTATAATATATAAAGATTAAATTCTATTTTTTTGAAATTAGTTGCTCACTGGATATTTCAAATTACTTGAAAACAAATTAAATATTATTTTTTATCTATGCATGGGAAAATATTTTAACCTTTCTGTGGACACGCGCTGTAAACTTCACGTCATACAATTTGCAACAAATATTCACTATTTGATGATAACATAAAGTTGGTAATTATTAATAATTTTAAAAAATGTATTTGAGCTTAAAAAATATTTTATTAGCAAAACTATTAATAAACAAACATAAGTTCGTCGTAAATTTTACGGCTACGCGTCCTTTCAAAAGTTAAAAATAAATTTTGGTTTTTTAATTATTTCTGTCTTGCTATACAGGTTTGATGTTTTATTGTTGAAATTCTGTTTTGTTTTGGATAAATGGTACAAAAGCAGAAAAGATCATCACCTCACCTTACAGGTGGAAAAAAATAGAACTTATTGATAGTATGCACATATGTAAATAGAACAAGTAGACATTGGTGTCAAAACTGGCGACAAGAAAAGTAACCTTCCAGTGCTGAATATTATACTAAAAATTATTATAGTAATACAACTATAAAGGTTATTTGATATAGAACTGAAGTTTATATGGAAAGAAGAAACAGGTAGTGAATGCATTTGAGAAAAATAAGGCAAATTTGGACGGATTATAACGGATAACAAAAGACTACGACAGGATGTTAAAATTTTGAACTTTACTGGAAATAAAAACTTTTTATGTCAGATAAAAGATAGTGGGTGTACTTATCTAATTAAACATAAGATCACGAAGGGAAAGTCAATAATAATAAACCCAGACGTCAACCAATAAATTTTGATAATAAAAAAGATCCAATAAAGTCTAGAAAAATGGATTATTAAATTGTAATTCAGTTTGAAATATCTCGATTTGTATTCGTCTCCTTATTTGATATCCATACATGTCTGTTTCCATTGTAATAAGTCAATATTTTATTTATTAGCATTTATTTATTAGTTCTAAATATTCTAATTTTTTACTCTTTGTATTAATCCGTGCAATTTCATCTCCTATCGCACCACTCTAGACAACCCTAACAAATGTATGGTGGAACATGAAAACCCAAAAGCGGATAAAATCAAAACCAGAAAATTAACAGTAACAGCAAAGGATGAATTTTAAGACAGTGGGAAGATACGAGCAATAAAGAATAAAATTGGAAGTAACTATTTCAAATTTATTATGGAGAACACAGTGCATAGATGTGGATATCAGCTGATAATAAACAGAAGATAATAGACAAAATACACATGTTACTATGTCATGTAGGAAACTTGTCAATGTCAGAATAACTTTGATATGAAAAATTTAGTGAATGAAATATAGTAATTGAGAGTTGTGAAGGACATCGGAAAACGAAAACAGTAATGTAGAAAACAAATGAGGAAACTCATGATAGTGAGCATTTAGCCATTTGAGAAAATATGTATAGACTTACGTGAACCACTTAAATATATGTTTAATAAAAAAACAGGCGGAATTATTAAGCCATATAAAAAGTACATAACAATATTAGCAATAAGCAAGACGAAAAAACAAGAGAAAAAATGTTTAATAGATTTGGTATTAAAATTTGGAGCTCTGAAATTTCGAAGCAAAAAGTATAAAGGAATTAACTAATATTTTCAAGCCCTTATCATTACAACACGAATGACAGTATTGAAGGACAGCTCTGAACAATCAGAGAGTATATCAACACCTCATTAAAAGGAAGAAATGACTGAACCAATTTACTACCATGGATAGAATAAGCACTAAATTCAATAATTCAGAAAGCAATGGGAGGTTATATTATGACAAGAAATTGAAAGAATGAAATGGGTCAATATGTAAATATATATTAGGAAGAGAATAGAAGAAAAACAGTAAACAGAAATCAAACATAACTCCGAGGAACTTTTAATTAAAAGAAATACTCATCAAACAGGAAATTAGAAATAAAGATGGGAATGACCTTAAAAAATGTTCGTTATAAAAAAACCCAATACAATAAATGTATAATAAAATAAAACCCGAATGTTTTTTTGTCTTAATTAGCAATAATTACAATTTCAACAGTCTGCTCTATAAATAACCAAATCCGCCACAAAATTTATACAAATCTTGCCAGGCTCTAATCAATAATAACTTTGTCCACAACTTTTAATAATAAATTAGCCCACTTGCATATTATTTCTATCACAATTATCATTATTTTATATAAGATTACGATTCCAGTGTTTACACCAAGGGATATTAAATAGGACCTGAGTCAAAAAATCGGAATTATTAAAATGCTTTTTAAAAAAAGAGTTCAACAAAAAATTCTGGATTTTGAGAAAAACATGGTAAATAAAATATCAACCATTCACCTAAATATTCTTATTTTATAAGACATTTAATGGTTAATCTTTTCATATGGTGGTAATAATTTCTTAAATTTCAATAATCGGGTTTCTTAGGCTCTTCCCAGACTTCTTGTCAGATAGCAGCATGTCAAATACTGAAATACTTTTATTCTTAACCCATTTTTGATTTTATCAACACCCTTTCATTAACTTCAGTTATTGATTTATTATCGGCAGTAGGTATTTTGTAATAATCTCTTAAAGTTAACTAAATTTAAGACAAATTTACATGTTTCGATGGTATGCTCTATGGATAACATCAGAAATGGTTTTTAAAAATTGATAATTTATTTTTGAAATTTAAAAATTTATGGGCAATTTAATTATCTAATTCATGGGTTCCCGAACTTTTACTTAGAGGTGCCAAAAACTAAAATATACCTAAAAAGGAAATACATGCATGTTAACTAAAAAATAAGATTGTATAAATATTTTTTATACAATTTGGTATATGAAAAAAACCATTCCACAAGTTAAACATACAAACCGCAGCAAAAAGTGTGACTTGTCCGAATTATAATATATTATACTATTTCATCGAAGTGTCTCACAAAATAATGCTGCTTTTTAGCTATATTTTTTATTGCTGGAAATTAGTTTTTATATGCATCTTTGAAGTCACAAGTATAAATAGATTTGCATTCGGCTTGAATTCACTTAAACTGAACTTTTTTAAAATAAAAATACAAAATATATTTTAAAATTAATATTCATTCGCAAGCCGCATTTGCCAAGCGAGCCGCACATTGGGAACCCCTTGTTTAATTATTACTATAGAAATTTTGTGAACCGAGATTGTGAGTTGATATGTATTTTTCACGAGTAAAATTTTTTTATGTCTCACAGGTCTTATCTAATATCAATCTTGGGTATGACATGCATTTATTTTAGGTTAGTTTTTTGATTTATTATTTAAGTTGCAATATAAGTGACTCTTGGTGTATTCATACCGATAGCTAATAGTGGTGAACTAAGGCTAAAGCGGGCACTAGGCAACATTGTAATTCCGGGCCTATTTTTCAGTCATGACACATACTTTGCGTTTTGTATTTTGGTTCTAAAGCATATATACATACTATGTAGTTCTATTTATTTATCAAATCCCACACTTGCCGACTTTATCAATCAACGATTCGACAGAATTCGGATACGTTTTAACATTAATTATGAATATCATGTTTTTCTGTTAAATAAAAATAAATTACATAAATTAAAAACCTAATTTTCGAACCCTGGGCACGTGCCTAGGCCTTAGTCCGTACCTGCATATAACCCAGAACAATATTTTAGCCAATTAAGATATGTGACGATTTTATAAACGTTAAATCTTATGAAGTTTATATTTTATTCCATTTTAAAAGTGGTCTTAATCCATTTATCTACAAGAGTTTTGTGTTGTTTGGCACTTTCATTTATTAGAAAACCTTTGCCCTGCCCTTTATAAAATAGCAAATCCAGCGGAATAAGTTTCAATAATTTTTTGACTGATTGGCGCAATTGTGTCGTAATTAACAATCAACCCTGGACTCAAAGCTCAATCATTATTTAAAGGTTTTTAAGATTTCATTTACTATCCAATCTACATTATCAACTTTCCTCACGTTAGTTAGGCGTTTGTTAAAGTTAGAAATACGATTTTAAAATTCAAAATTATGAACAAATTTAAAATATAATACCGTTTGTTATGCTTCGAATTGATAACATTTGATAACTTTAAATAAAACGAATGAAATATAGAATAATTGTAACGATTTTTGCAAATGTGAAAGTACAATTTAATCTACAAATTGTGAAGTATTTGTTTCAAACTAAATGATTACCACATAAAATTTATTTAAAAAATACTTGTTAACTATTTCATCATTTAATGTAATTATATACAACCTTACTATAACTGTACCAATGCATTGAAATGACTTTATCTTTGTCTAGGTCAACATAAAACAAGCGGACTACTAGATTTTGCTTAGTCATTTATTGACTTGATTTAAATTTTTAATATTTGCTTTGTCATTGCTGACAAATACATAACTTGTAAAGAAAATGTGCGATTTTTATTTAGAAAATTACACTAGATATTCAACTATTTGATTCTACAACCCATATAATTTATTAATGAATTTCTAAGCAAACTTTAGCAAAATATTTTAATTTAATATAATTATAAACATGGATAACATAATATAAATCCACATACCCTAGAACTAAATTCAAATTAACATCTGGCTTTAAATTTTTGAATACCAATTCAGAATTAATGTTTAAGTAATCCCTTTTATACGAATTCTTGGCATTTAACGATTTTTTCCTAACAAAACGATCAAATACAATTGAATATCAATTCTATGATAGATTGACCAACCCTGTGTCAGGCTCGAATGACATTATACCTACACATTTTAATCCTTTTATAGATTTGACAACTTTTGATAATTCAGTTGTTAATACATTTTTCGTCGACCACGTATTTTTGATATCGATTCCTAATGAAATTAACCATGTGACGATTAATAACTAAATTTACCATAATTTGTTGTATGAGTTGTTTCAAAAGTTCCCGATAAAGAACTCGATTTAATGTTATGATTCCCCTTAATGGCCACACTAGCCGTGTCATTTTTTGAACACACCTCAACATTATATAATCCAAATTTGTATTTTTTATCAAATAAATCTTTTGCGGCTCTCCCAAGATCTGAAAATGAAGGTGGAATCATAACGTGCTGAGTTTTATGAATTTATATTAATTAAAACAATCCTTTGTTTGATTACAAGTAAATTTGAACTTGTTTCTATATGCCGTCGAAATTAAACAAGGTTGAATTTTGATATACAGAATAAATAAATGATAATTTAAAAGATTTTTCAATACAATCTTAATTAAATAATTGCATAATAATTTTTTCAATAGAATTTTAAAATTTATTCTAATATTTGAAGTTAACAAAATTGATTAATTTCACTTTTACACAATGATTCAAGTATGGGAAATAAGTTATTTACAATTCGATATATTTAATCAATTTTTCATTAATTATCATTAAAACTTTGGATATTATTTACTTTTGATATGTTTTCATATACAATTTCGTTTACCTTCATTACTTTCATATAAAAACCAAAGTTTCTTTTTTTAATTTACATCGAATTTTATTCATATTTTTATTTATTTTGTTACGATTCTAACATAAACCGAAAGCAGCGTTGGGACCGCACCGGGTTTAGTTCCACCAATTTTTAATGATAGCACAATTTTTAAACATCGCAGGGAAAATTTGTATATAAAAAATTTACAGTATCATAAATCCAATATTTTGTAAACTTATACGAATCTAGTGAAGGGAGTGGTGTACATAAAAGGATGACTAGATTTAGGTAGATATATACGATTTACCAACATCAATCTCATGGTGGTAGTTATGGGATTATAATTAATTTAAAACTCTTGGTGGGCTTCTGCGTGTTGCTATTTTGAAACTATGTGGTTGTTAATCAGACAACCCCATACAAATTTTCTTTCGCTTACCACTCGGCACCCGTTGCTAAGCAACGTTGGAACTGTGTTCGAGTGGGTAAATCGTCCGCAAAAAGTGAGCGCTATTGCTAATGCTATAATTGACCGAACGATCCATGGGTCCAAAGAGCTTCCAATAGAAGGCCTATGCTCGCTTTCGAATTTTAGGTCCCATTGCTCTCCTATCTCTTTCAAATGTTAACCTATAGTCTCATATCATTTATCATTACGTCTATGATTTTTATATGGCCTGTAAACCTTTTGTTAAGTTAAACAAACACAGTACATCTCTTACACTTATCTCTATTATAACTACAATGTTCCCTATTATTATTACTAGCATTGTCATTGTTGCTATTATATGTATTACCTTTATAAATTGTTACTACTATTACATTTATTATTATTCTTATTACTATAATTACCGTTATATTTATTATTATTACTACTATTATTATTACTATTATCATTATCATAATTATTATCATTATCATTATAAGTACCATGATCATAATGATTATTATTATTATCCTCATTATTATCCTCATTATTATCCTCATTATTATTATTATTATTATTATTATTATTATTATTATTATTATTATTATTATTATTATTATTATTATTATTATTATTATTATTATTATTATTGTTATTATTATAATTACCATTATCCTTATTATCATTATTATTATCAAGTCTTTAGTAGGGATCCGTCCTTATTCGTCAGCTTTATAAAAATATTTTACTTATATAAAAATTTAGTCTTACTCCATCCTTATTCTACAGTTTCCGACAGAGTATTTTTATTGATTCGGAAATTTTGAGCAGCGATCCGCCCTTATTTTGTGGTTTCAAGAGAATATTATACTAACAATCGGACAACATTTCACTTTTACTTTACTATTTTCTATAAGTATTTTAACTAATTCGGAAAATTTGAGCAGCATTCCGCCCTTATTTTACAGTTTTACGATAAATGTTTTAATTATTTCCGAAAATTTGCGCAGCGTTCTGCCCATATTTTCTGTCTCAATTCAACATAATTTATTTAATTTTTATATATGATTTAAAACATTATTTTCCATAATTTTGGTCGTTCGGATTAATTTTTTTCCGATGGCTATTCATTTTAACTGTTGCAACGATCTCGCTATTTCCCCCGCTACCCTTTCCCTCTCTTTAACCTTATGATTTATTTATGTTCATATTATAGTTAATGAGTACCCACTAGACTACTCGGTGTTAGTGATTTTGAGCAGATTATTGTTTAAAATTTTATGTCGATTTTATCGAAATTGAGTGCAAGAAAGTTGAGCCAAAAGACCCAATCTCAAGCTACTCTCTTTCGCTATTTAGGTTCAATGCTTTGACGTTCGAGCCCGTCGTTGCGCACGACAGAACCCTCACGGGCACAAGCTATAGGCGGAGAAACCGCACTTACACAACTTGGTAGTTATGTGTAATTTTACTTCCTTGCTTTGTGTTTTGGCTGTGGGCCGAAAAAGAAATAAATGTTACCGTACCAATCGGGTAAAAGTCTCAAATGCATAAAACCGTTTATTCATATAATTGTTGGGAGTTCATAAATGGGTATCGCAGCATCATAATTTATTGTCCATAAATAACATTTTTGATCCGCATTATCATAATAAATAAACATTGTCCATTCATGGTTCATAACATTTCTAATTATATTAGGTTATCGATCAATGAATTCATAATTATCAATGCGTTTAAAATTAGTTGCATCGCACATTAACCATAGTAAACTTGCTCAAAACAAGTCTCAAAGTGAGACTGAAAATCAATATTTCAGTTAAGTTGAAACTAATACTGCAAAGTAGAATTGAATTATTTGTGAAAACACATCAGTATATATACCTATAATTTGACCTTAACCTTGCGTGTTATTTTTATTGTGATTAAACAAATTTGACCTTGAAATTATTTGTGTTATCTAAATTAAATTTTTATTAATTTCTTAATTTAAATTGGTAATTTATTTTTAGCATTTTTAATTAAATTTATTCAACCAAAAATATATTTTTTTTTCATTCATTTGATTCATTAAATTTTTTACTTTTACATAAATGGTCATTTTACGATCAAATTTTCTTGTCATTATGTTATTTTTTATGTAAATTTCGTGCAGTTCTTGATGCCTTTTGTATTTATTTTATTTTACTTATATGTTTTTTGATTTTATATTTATTTAAATTATCTCAGATTTTAAATTGTTTAGTTGGTGTTGAATATTGTATTTTAAGTTATCCTGGTGCTGGGTTTTTGTGCTGTATTACTGATGCATTTAAACAATCCTCAAGGCTATTTGTGTTCTGGCCCAACACTCTTATAACAAATCTTATTTACCTTAAAATGATTTATAACTTATATAAATAAACACTTTTACTGGATTTTGTTTTATTATTTGTAAAAAGTTGAAAAAGTGAATGAAATTGAAATGAACACTAACTATAGAATCGAAGTTGGGTGCGAAGAATACAATAGTTTAGTTGAGACCATGTCATAATAGTAAAATGTGTTCAAGATGGACAAGTTTGAAAAATGATTTATAAACATATCCAAGCCAGGCTCTAAATCCTCATAACCAGTGACAAGACGAAGGCGGCTTTGGCCTGGCTGGCACGATCCGGTTGTTAGTTATTTTTTGCAAATTTGCGACTCACAGTTAAACTTTTTCAAATAATTTTTTATTCATTAAACAATACTTAATGTATCAATATTCAATAGCTTTAAAATATAATAACTAATGAAGGATTATTAGGTAATATAATAACGGTTCACAGAGCTTGCATTGCATAAACATTGCACCACGAAACCCCAAAAATGTGAATGTGTATTTCCGGAAATTTTTCTAGTGTGTACGTGACCCAAAACAAAGTGAAACATTATCACCCCTTAAACATAGACTTTTTTTTATAAATATATATCTTTTTTTTAAAAATTAAATTATTTTAAATAAAAATTAAAACGTATATTGAGAAAATAATGTAAAATTAAATTAACAGCCAAATATTATAAAAATAAAAAATATACCTTTAACTAGTTACAATTTTTCAACTAGATGCATTTTATGTTTAATATAATATTAAAAACAATAATAATATTAAAAAAAATGTACAAACAAACAAAACTTGTATCCTATATTTTAAACTTTCTGAGTAAAACAGAAAATACGAAATGTAAATTACATGGCACTTTTAACCAACGAAAATAATAAATAAAGGGCCGTCCACAAAGGACGTCACGTGATTTTGCCAACATTTTATCCCTTTCTTCCCTCGTCACACATCATCAGAAAAAGTTAGTCACCCTCAAATATGACGTTACAAATCTTTAGTCCTCCACTCAAAAGGCCCTGGGAAGCTGAAATTAAATTGGAATTTTTAATCAAAGTTGCGCGTTTTAATGTGGCATCACAGTTCTTAAACACCCACCTCCTCCTTGTCACAAATGTTTGACCCCCTCCCCATAGGTCCATGAAGTCATTTATGAACAGCCCCTAATTATAAGTTTCAATTAATTTCGAATTAAAATTTATTAATATTTTGTCACATTTACAGCGAAAATGCCGTCATATATACTTGCTGATTAAGAAAAATTTCCGGATTGTACTTTCCTAGAGCGGGCCCTGGTTTCGCGTTATGGAATTCTTGTAAACGAATTCAATGTGTAACTTTTATATTTTGGACTCGTGATTTAAAATTAATAAAATATTTTTTTCAGAATATTCAAGTCTTATTCACACTTTAACATAAATTATGCGCACCAGTCGTTAATATTTTTCAGCTCATCGATGCTCACAACCCAAATGAAAAGTTACAAATAAATTTTCAATAATAAAATTAAAATTTAGTTTTATTTTTAAAATAATATACATGCTAAAACATGGTTTTATGACAAAGTGCAGATGGTATCTTTGTCTACGAATTTTTGTTATCTTTCTAAAAACCTTTATCTTAGAATAATAGATTTATGATAATTTATTTTTTGTATAATTTTGCACACTTTTCTGGTTTCTAATATTTCATTGGTTGAATTGTAAAACATTACAAAATGAATTAAATTTTCACCTAAATTTTTTCAATTTTCATAGATGTGCTCAATTACGTAACTGAACTGACAACAATGGCATGCCTTTCATGTGACATCATGTAACAATTGATTTTTATTTCTAATTTTTCTTAATTAAATTTATTTAATTTTTTCAACATGAACAAATTTCGGCTGATTTTGATAATTGAACTTTTATTATTGTCGAGTCTGACTTTGATCAAGGTAACTATTTTTGGCAAAAATTTCGATGTTATTTTCGGAAAATTTTCGTTAAAATTTTAGGGAAATCAACAATTCAGTTTCTCTATCAATGAATACAATCCAGAAAACAGTCCAGACGGTTTGACTTGCGATGATTTCGGAATTTCGAGTCCGAGTTGTTCCCTGAATTTTCACATCTGTCTCGGTTCAACTGAGTAAATTGAATTTATTTATTTATATTAATTTCTCCCTCGAATTTTCTTTGTTTGGTTTTTCTTCCACCTTTCCAAAAATCGATTAATAAAAAAAAATTTTACATTTAAAATCATTTTTTCAAATAAAATAAATTAAAAAATTTTCATCAAAAAAAAATCGACATTGGAATGTCTAAAAAATCGATAAAAATTATAGATGATTGATATTTGATATCGATTGTTTGGCAAGTGGAATTTTAGTATTTTTTATATTTTTTTTATTCTTTTTGAATTTTTAACAAATATATATTTTATTTTTCAGTTTCAATGGAACGAAATTCGGATGTGAAATACTCGAAACTGACGAGACTGTAATTACCCAAACCTCAACAGTTAATGTTGGGCAACTGATATCAGTTAAAGATAAATTACTAAATAAATTACAAGTAAGTAAATTTTTTATTTAAAAAAAATTTTTTAAAAATTTTAAAGAATTAAAAGTTTTTAATAGAATTATTTGTACAGTAAAATTCTTTTAGATTTATTTTATCCACTATATGAATATTTTTAAAATTTTTTGTAACTTCCTACATTTTTACAGAAACGCTAGATAATTTTAATTAAATATATTTATTTAATTAACTCACTGAAAACCGCTTATCAAGCCTTGTAACAGTGCTCACGGTCGTCGAAAGCTAAAAAAATTATTCTTGAGTTTGAGTTACCATTTTTATTTGAAATTTCCATCATGACAGAAAAATAAATTTCTCATTTTATGTTGATAAATTTCGTGGAAAATTATTGATTTTTTCTCATTAAAAATGAAAAATATGGAGAAATTGATTTATTACGATTAAATTACTTAAGAAAGATTTATTATTTTATAAACTGACAAATTCAATGGATTTGCAAAAGATCTAAATGTTTGAACTTTATGTGAAAAACCATTTTTTAATTTCAAAATTGTTTACAAATCGAATGGCAAAAAATCAATAAAATGATATTAATTTCAATAATAATAATAATAATAATAATAATAATAATAATGAAAAACATTATTAAAATTACTTTTAATATTAATATTATTTTTTTTGAATGCAGTATTTTTTTATCTATGCGTGTTAAACAATCTCGTTTACCCTAAGGAAATTTTCCCAACCTTTTACATGTTATACCATGTCACACCAAAAGATTTTTTTTGCTTGATGAAGTCACACTCCAATTGTAGCTGCGATAAATATTAACTAATTCAAGTAGAAAAACAGGCAATTTTTTCCTAATGATCCCAATTAATTTTCTAGATATTTTTTACTACTGCCAAAAATCTCGGATTGATTAATTATTTCATCAAAAATAAATTCTTTCAGAAAATTTTGATTAAATTCTGAGACCTATTTTGAATTTGGGAATTTTTAAATATTAATTAATTTTCTGCTAAATCTCTGAATGCTCAAACAAGTGATGCATTGCCTAATAGAAATTTGTCTGCAAACATTGTCCATTCAAACAAGAACCAAAAAATTTACTCCTATTTATATTTATCAAGTTTATAATGATTTTTAATAATAATTATTAGTGAATATAATTAATGATTGTAATATATTAAAAACAGCATATTATTCTTTATTTTAAAAGGAAATTATTAAAAAATTTTTATTATTAATAATTAAATTAAAATTAATCAATGATTTTTAACATCAATTTATCATTATTTCAAGTATAAACCTTTTCAGAGTTCCTTTTCTAACCATGGACTTACATTAGAAAATGTTTCAGAAAATATTTAAGATCATTGTATATTTTCCAAGTTTTGAAATATATATTAACAACATCAAATCCAAGATTTTGGAAATTATAAACTCATTTCTCTATTAGTTTAATTCTTTTAATTAAAATGATGAAAATTAAAATGGTTCTAAAACGAAAAACCAATAAATACAAATAAATGATAGAATTAATTTTCAAAAAAAAGAAAAAAAAGAAGAAATGAAAACGCATTAATAAATCTGCAACTATTTTTGAGAAAATCACTCTTAAATAAAATGCCGTTTTGAAATGTCTTCCCTGCCAAAATTAGTTTGTTCATTTGAACTTTGTACATCTGAGCATCCAAAGATGTCTTCAAACTTCAAAGTACGAATACATATTTGATAAAATTATCGAAAAAATTTAATTAATAAATAAACCAATTATAATAATACAAAAGTAAAAAAAGAAATACAAAACAGCTATTAATTAATATAAATTGAACAAGGAAATTTTAAAAATAAATGCTGCAAAAATAAAAATGATTAATTAATTAATAGAAAATAAAATGAAAGACGAGATAATTAAAATTTAATTAGTACAAGCAAGAAAACAACAAAGATAAAATTTTTAAAAAATGATGTTATTATGGTCTGTCAACTTAAAAATAATGAAAATAACAAGTCGTGTAAAAGCTTAGAGAAAGTAGAAAAGTGTATTGATCAGATGAAGCATCCACAACTTTGAAGGAAATAGGAAGTATGATAGAGCATCACTTGTTATCATTTGAAAATTGAAGGGTTGTGATGATCTTTGCTAAGTTGTCAGTTCTATAAACAAATTATAACTTGTCAAATCGCTGCAAATATTTTTTGAATGAGTTCACCACAAACACATGTTAATTAATTGCGCTGCAAGTGGTTAATTAGAAACCTACCAACTTTAGCAATGGAAAAAGTTTCAGAATATTTTCAGTTAATTTAATCCATCAGCTATTAGGTGCATAAATTTATCATTTTTGATTTTAGAAACTTTTGTAAATTTTATCTATAAACTTATTATTTCATTTCACTATTCAATGAAATGCCACCATGGCAGAATTTCGTAGAGAATATAGAAAAACCATGCTAAAGTGAATGTGACTGATGATTAAACTGAAAAATCTGTTTTTTTAACATTAAAATTTGTGTTTTATGAGAGAATTAATAAAAAATGAAGGAAAAAGAAAATCAACCGTAAATAATTCACGAGCAATTAGTTAATGAAATATGTTCATATTTTTGCATGAAAGTGAGTAGTAAAATTTTTTTAGCATTTACCATCTTAGCTGTCTGATATTTTAAGGAATCATGGACATTTGAAAAAAACTTTCATCTATAAGTTTGTAAAATGAGTTGAAAAATGTTCAGAATCTTTAAATTTTTTCATTTAAATAATATTGAAATTTGATAATTTAGCACTGTACAACTTGAAGCAGGAATCTATGGCTAATATTTCATTAAGTTAGCGCACAGGTTCCCAAAGTGTGACTTGCCAAAACTTTTATAATTATTTCATCGATATTAGTTTTTTGCATAGAGACAACTTATTTTGTCTAATAATCGCATCATAGAAAACACCGTACAACATTGTAATCATGCAATCAACCACTAATAATAGTTCGTTAAAAAATTGGGATTTCAAACTTTTAAGAATCAAACAGCCATGTATTAAATTGGTTATAATTTATGATTAAATTCATTTTTTTCTTTTATTACTGTTTACTTTACACGTAGGTCTTGAAGGATCAAAATCTTTTTTAAACATACAATACTTACAGTTTTGTCAGAAACTATTGTAGTCTATCAAATAAAATAAAAAGAGATGAAAATAAATATAAACATTTTAAACAAACTCAATTTATGAAATGAAGTATAACAATACAAATAAAAATATTTTACAATGTTTACATTTTTGTCATTTTTACACGGTATCTACAATATTACTTTAATTGTTAGCAATACGTTATGAGACCTTATGTTTTAAGACAGTTTTCTTTAATCAAAAGAATATGAAGGTTTTTCATTATTTAATATTTGCATTTCTGCAAGGGAATGAGGGTTTTCCGAATGTGTCCTTAGCGAATCAAGGGTTATCAAATAAGTTGAAAATCAAAAATTGTTAATCCAAAAAAAAGTTTAGAATAAACCTCGAGTTAAACTAAAATAATAATCATGCGAGTTTTATCTTTAAACTCTGA
Organism: Schmidtea mediterranea; assembly: GCA_022537955.1. Lineage (NCBI taxonomy): Eukaryota > Metazoa > Platyhelminthes > Tricladida > Dugesiidae > Schmidtea > Schmidtea mediterranea. The sequence continues at coordinate 151,688,875 of CM039680.1, read as the reverse complement.
ATGCAAAAACTTTCGATTACGTAAACCATATTACATAATAGAAATTGAACAAATAGAATGACATACTTACATATTATGTACACAAACGCAAATTTGACACATTCAATGTGAAAGCGTGTTGATAATAATAATCATAATAATCATAATAATAATAATAATAATAATAATAATAATAATAATAATAGTAATAATAAAGATAATAATAATAATAGTAATAATAATAATAATAATAATTATAGTAATAATAAAGATAATAATAGTAATAATAATAATAATAATAGTAATAATAATGATAATAATAGTAGTAGTAATAATAATAATAATAATAATAATAATAATAAATAATAATAATAATAATAATAATAATAATGATAAAATGTTTCTTAGGAAAATGTCGGCATCCAATTAGATGTGATAGATATACAGCAAGATAGAAAAATCTTATTTACTTACCGAACTCACTTTCAACCGAAAAAAGAGTCTATTGGAATTTTGGAAATTGAAGGAATTGCATTAAAGTAAGTATTTCCTATTTATTACCATACGTACATTACATAATTATTGGTAACTTCTGTTGGATATTAATTTTCTATCTATGTTAATAAGAAAAAATTATTTTTTGAAATTTTACAAATTTTACAAAATAATAATCATAGAAATAATAAAAAATAAATTATTAAAGAATCATGAAAATGATTTATTTACAAGAAATCGCCATTTAAACACACGTTTTAGGATATATTTTGTCAGATTTACTCATCATCAGGCAGCAAACAAATCAAAAAATAATATAGATTTTAATTAATATATTCAAACAAATCATTGATTTCTTTGTTACTTAAATTTCTTTTTATGATCTTTTTGATTTGTTTTTTACCTGATGATGACAGCGAGTTTTCTAAATATATTATTATTAATAATAATAATAATAATAATAATAATAATAATAATAATAATAATAATAATAATAATAATAATAATAATAATAATAATAATAATAATAATAATAATAATAATAATAATAATAATAATAATAATAATAATAATAATAATAATAATAATAATAAATGATAACGGCTTATCAACACGTGTTTTGATAAACTGTAAATAAATTTAATTCAATTATTCAAATTTATTTTAGGTAAATTTTTCTAAAAATTAGCGTTTTCTCATCCATTTCAGAATATAGAATTGGTATTGAAAAAGTATCAAATTATTAAAATTAAATGCTGCATGATGTACAATATTAAATTACATCTGAATCCCTCTATTCCAATGCCTACAACGTCCATAATTTGAGACCACTGACAAGAAAATAAATTATTCTTTCACTGATGGTCAATTTGGCAGACAATGAATAAAGCCAAATTGAAAAATGCTAATTCAATTTTGAAAAATATTAAAAATTAAAAAAATTAAGTTCAAATTTTATCAAACTAAAAAGGACATGATTTTCTTTTTTGAGTACTTGAAGGTGTTAAAATCTGAATAAAAATGTAAAAAAAGACAGAAGCCCAATAATCCAATTCGTATCATTAAAATGCGCATTCATTGTAAAATACTTTCGTTTCAATATACAACTTTTAAAAATTACTTTTTTGTGTCATTCTTATAGTGATCCACCAGAAAACATAATGCATTGATAGAATTATTCCTAAATCTGAAATAGTTTTGTTAAAGAAAGTTTTCTGGAAAATTTAGTTTATTTCGCGTCGATGTTTGGTGAAGTGGTAAATTGTCTGTCAATTTATCCTGGTTAACAAAGAGAAATGTTCATCGTTTGAGAAACTTTGGTAGTGTACTCTGAAATAATATTTTAAAGCTCTACTGTATGCCTTATAACTCTTGAATCCTTTGATATGGGTATCTTTTCATTACATGAAGTATTTATTTTAAAAAGTTATTGTTAAAAAGATATTGTAAAAAAGATAAAGAATTTTTCTTTTTGAAAAGTTTTGCAATATACATTTTAATTTTTATGCATTTTTTCATAACTGATAACAAAATGCATACAAAAATATTTATTAAATAGTAAAAAACCAAAGAAAAAAGTTTATTTTGTAAATGAATTAACATAAAAAGGTAATTATAAAAAAGCGGCCCTCAAACCAATGTTTTGACAATTTCTTTGTCATCATAAGAAAAGATAGAAAAACTTATAAATTTTACAAAAAAATTATATAATTTTTTAATTTTTTAAATATATTTTAAAACTCAATTTAAATAATTAAATTGCTCAATTTAGGCTATTTCCAATAAATAAATTTAAAATTTATGCAATATGTTATTAAAAAGCTTTTTTAATTTATAATTTTGATTTTAACAAACAATCTGTAATATTAAAAAAATTTTAAATTATTTTAATTAAAAATTTAATACATTTTGAGACGGACAACAATTTACATATCCACAATTTCCCAACCAAACTATTTAAAAACATTCAAAACACAAGTGCTCACCACATGTTACACATTACTTTTTGGATCATTTTGCTAATTTCCGAAATTCCCTAATCATAAACATGGAAATCACTAGAAAAAGGATATGCCAAAAATTCGTGAATACCTTAAATAAATGTGATTCACAGTCAAATTTTGTAGAAAATATAATATAAATATTTTAATTAATAAAAATTTGTAATTTTTTTACAACTAATATAAAATACAAATTTATTTTTCTTGATATTCTAGAGAAAGAATTCTCAAAAAAGAAACCTTACTGTATTTAAACAAAATTTTATTCGTATTTTTTTCATATTCAATTATATATACAATTATTAATACAATTTTAAATTAAATTTTTAATATTTAAATTACAAATATATATTTAACATAATACCAATTTTTATTTAAAATTCATTAAATTAGATCGGTGATTTTTTATAACAAAAAATTGGTCTATATTAATTAATATATTATTTATAATTTATATAAAACAAGTCAGAATTCATCAGTTTACAGATTATTATGTTTTTGCTCATGTTATTTTGTCAATATGTGTTTTGAATTCTTTATTTATGATTATAAAAAACAGAATCAAATATTAATTTATTGCTTGCATTTTTCGAATTTATTTATAATATTTGGACATCTATTTCCAAAAAATCTACTTTACTATCCGTGCAGCAATTACTTTCTATTAGAAATAATCAATGCCACAAATTTGTCTGAAAATCGATTCCACATAGAGTTTTGCAGACATTATTCCACACCGATAAAACAATAACTGTATATTTATCAGTGACGATCTCTGACGCACTTTTCGCATTTAGGAACAATTATAATCCGTACACGTTTTAGAAACTTGATAACTAGAATTATATAAAATGCAATCCAGAAATAAACATAAAAATATGTTTAAAAAATTCAATAAAAATTGTTACAAAATTGATACCATTTGTAAAAATTTTAAAAATTAATTAAAACACTTTTGAAGTTAATCAAAATTTTATTAAATTTATTCTGGCAGTTTTGTCTAAAATTAAGTAAATTATTTTATTACAAATAAAATATTATTGTTTTAATGCACAGTCAACAATCGACAAAAAATGTATAATAAATTAAATTAAATATAAGATAATATATTAATTTTCGGCTGATGCGGATGATAGCATTGCGTATTTTAAGCTATATAAATTAATTAATTTTTTTTTGATCAAAATTCACGGAATTAGTGAGAAACAATTTACAGTTTAACTCACTAAAATATGTATAATATTTCCAAATTTAATATATAACATTTAAAGGTTCTGATATTCAATAAGGTTATCTTCTTTAAAAAGACACTTTGTAAAAACCTTATAGAAGACAAAACCTTTATAAAAACAAAATCTATACATGAGATTTATAAATGATTTCAATATTGTTACGTAGAATGCCTTAATATTCGAGTTTTACCGGTACAGATAAAGTGTACGTATGCAAGTCAAAACCTTTCATACATGCTATTTATTTGGTGGCTTTAATGAAACAAATATTACATGTTCACCTCTACTGACAAACACTTATCATTTCAGGAACTGCTTTATCGGCTTCGGTATAACTTTTAATAAATGCCAAAAAAATACTGTAAATAGAGTTTAATATTTTGCAAATTTTTATTAACCTAAATTTTTACAAGTTAAGAAAGTCTATATGAAACTTTATCAATCCTATTTCTCGGATCATAACCAACGCGTCTAATAAATATGGAAGTTGTAAAACCAACGCATGCTTGAAACATTATTATGAGCAAATTTAATAAAGGAGAAAACATTCAAAAACTGGACAAACCAACTCCATAATTTTTTAATAATATGTGTATAAATCCAACTATACTATCGCAGTTTAAATGAAACTAAATAGAAAATACACTCAGGGCCTGTCAATTACATATAGGGACACTTATCGCTTTGTTTGAGGACTTTTGGATTATTATTCAAATTGAGGTCATCTTTCCTTTGAAGAACGGTAAACTCACTTTCTGACTCTTCATTCAATTCTTTTATCAGTACACTTTATATGTTTTGTATAGACAATCTAAGTTAAAGCAATTTGAAATGTAAAATATAATTCCTATTAGTAAAAATAAGAAATAAATAATAATTTCTTAATTGTAGATTGGAATATGCGTTCATTCCTTATTGCACCAAAAACTACTACGGTAAGAATTGTGACATTTTTTGCACTAAAACCGACACTTACAAATGCGATTCAAACGGAACTGCGGTTTGTACGATGATGTGCCTAACAAATGAAAAGTGCATATGGAATCAAGATCAGTAACGAATTTTAATCAAAATTCACTTAAAACAAAACTTTATTTAGAGAACAATTCCATTGTCAATGTGACCCAAACAAAAGCGATTGTAAAGATACAGAAAAAGAATGTGATGAAAATTTCTGTAAATTTGGCATAAAAATGTGCTCAGTAAGAAAACAAATGTGCCAATGTTTTGACCACAAATCAACATTATCTGCTTGTTTATTAAAAAAACCAAAAACAACAAATGTACCTAAAGGTAAATATTTATTTATTAATTGTCATTATTATTATTATTATTATTATTATTACTATTAATGAAAGTTTATTTTTTAAATTTCAAATTAAACATATTTTAATTTTCCAAATATTTATAGTAAAGTAAAATGTAATATAACAAAAGCCAAAACTTAAAATATGTAAAACATTTAATTTGATCTTAAATATTAAAAGTTCCTTTTAAAGGAATATAAAAAAATTTACAATTGTTTAAAAATATATATATTTCGAGTGAAGCAAAAAATATATTAGAATAAACAGAAAATAAGATAAATTTCATATTCGACTGTACCGTAAAAAATACTGCAGACTTATATATTTATTTAAATTATATTATTACAAATAAATAATTAAATAAGCATTTAATTAAAAGAAAACGTCATTCAAACTTTCGGTTTACAATATATTTCGACAGATTAACTGTTATCATCAGGTACAAAAACCAATCAAAATAGTATTAGTTATAAGGACTGTTTTTGTTTTTCACCTCTGATTTTTTTATAAGTGACATAATATTTTCTACAAAATTTGACTATGAATCAGATTTATCTAAGGTATTCACGAATTTTCCGCACAGCCTTTATCAAGTGATTTCGATCATTACTTATTTATTTAAAAAAAGTAGGAGTAAAATTTATATATTTTGTAATATAATATATAAAATACAAAATATATAAATTTTACTCCTATTTTATTAATTTTAATTATTATGATTTATTGTAAAATTTTCATTTTAATTAATATTTAAAAAATAAATATTTGTTTTTTTCGCGAATTAACTGAAGCGAATTTTACAATCTCTTGTTTGCTAATTTATTATAAAAGTTTATTTGTTTTGAGTGAAAGACGTAAAATTTCAAGGAGTACTTAACACAGATGAAGTAATTTATGTTGAAAAAATAAAATAACATTCACCTGGAATGAAATATTTCTGATTTTTATGGATCATTGAATTTGCAGTAAAGTAGAGCTCCATATAGCAGAATTATATTAATCTCACCACTTATTTACGGTTCACAACAATTTCAATTGGTAACAACTATGAAATCATATTTATTTATGAACCACTTGTAATAAATGGCAAATTAAAAAAAAATACACACGAGAATTATTTTTTTGGCAAAATTATTAAAAAATTATTTTAAATGAATCACGAAAGGTTTGAATGGAAGAGTCTATACAATTGTAGTTTCAAAATGAGAATAGTAAACTTTAATATAAGAATAGTAAATTTCAATTTGATAATAATAAATTTCTATATTAGAATAGTAAATTTCAATGAGAATTGTTAAAATTAAAACGAGATAATTTAGGGTAAAAAATACGGTTTTAATTAAATAGCAGAATTGCAATTGTTCATATGTGTCTATAGCAAAATTGAAAGGCCCAAAATATATCTGCGAAAATTAAAAAATAGTAAAAGAATCTAAAAAATGCAATTACTTGCCGTGCCAAACATGGATGGAACTAGCGACAACTTGCACGTTATACATTATTGTATTATTTTAAAAGTTTAAATGTTAAATTAAAATAAATAATTTCTTGAGAAACAAGCAGAAAGAAGGAACTCAAGTCACAATATTTTCACTCAGGAAGGTTTTGTCTTCGTACTCGTTCAATTCCTTCAACTGTTCAATCAAGTCAATGAGAGTTCCATGGAAGATAGAGTATATTTTTAATAAGGAAAGTAAATAATAAGGATACCAGTAATAAGGATAATAAATATATATAATTTATAAAAATTTTAAAATAAAATCTCAAAATTTAAAAATCACGCTAATAAAAAGCATCACAGCAGATTTTCTAAGTAAGTTTCATGAAAGTAAATGAGAAAAAATAATATAATATGCTACAATAATAATAATAATAATAATAATAATAATAATAATAATAATAATAATAATAATAATAATAATAATAATAATAATAATAATAATAATAATAATAATAATAATAATAATAATATTTATAATTATAATTATTATTATTATTATATATTAACAAACCCACGGAAAAAGCCTGATTATTTATTTGATTTATGTTATTATTATTATAATTAAATAAATTTTTAAATTATTTTAATAATAATTACGTTTTAAATAAATTTAATATTTTTCAGAAGTTACATATGAACCATCAACCAAGGTGCCGATGCCAGAAGCCACAGTAAAGAATTTTAAATTTATTACTTTAAAAATAACAAAAGTTATTAAAAACAATATTTTATATTGTTTTCAAATAATAATTAACAGCAAAAATCCTTGCGATCAATTATTATAATTTATACATAAATATTCATTCGAATTTTAGAGTTACAGTTTATATAATTTTATTCCATAATTCAGTCGCGTTCATCATCCAACAATGCAATTATAGTTATTCTTGTTCTTTTTGGAATTCTGATAATCATTCTCTCTATAATATTTGGAAGTAAAATGTCAAAAGCAAGAAGAGTATCCAGCAAATTTAAATACGGGTACTTTATATAGAATAATAATAAAAATAATGATAATAATAATTATAATAATAATAATAATAATAATAATAATAATAATAATAATTTCATTAATCAATATGTCTGATTATATTCAAAGAATATACGATACATTAAGTGACCTACAGTACATTTCCCAATAGTATACTAGTTTTAAGCTAATGGCTCTCATCAGTACTATCAAAACAGAAGTTTATAAAGGTTTTTAAAATTTTAATTACACTCAAACATATTGCATTCGGATGCTAAAACATCGAAAACATCGTATTAAATTATCCAAATATAAGCTATTTTTTACGTGGATTGAACATTGAATTGATTTAAATATTAAAAAACGCCACTCAAACGTTACTTATATAATATATTTCCAAACATTCACTGTCATTATCTGACAAAAACAAAACAAATTAAATAAAAAAAGCAACAGAATCAACTTAATGCCCTTAATAATTGCTGTCACCATGTGAAAGACATAAAAAATAACCATATAAAAAGCAATGAAAAATTATTGAAATAACTTACAAAACATGTTATAAATGAATCCGGAAAAGTGTGAGTTTATTGTTAAGAATCAAAATCTTAGGGACATTAAATGAATATAAAAATAATGACAGATTTATCCAAGATTGGAGTTTTAAGAACTTTTATGCATCAAAAAAGCAATGAATTTTCAGAGCAGATTAACTAATAAAGGGTATTTAAAAAGATTATTTAAAAGTCGCAAACTCTTCCGATGAACTTTATTGAAAATTAAAATACAGATTTGATATGAAAGAAAAAATGCAAGTTATTAAAAATATATTATTGAAAGAAATCCTAATTTTAAATAACTTTTATTTAAAGTATAGGAAATATATACAAAATATATATTCGAATTGATATATATCATTTTTATACCAATAAATATGAATAAATTAAATAAATGAAAAATAATTAAAAAATTTCTAACATTCAAAAGAAAAAAAAATATTATAAAACTTAAATATTTGCTAAATTACCTGATATTTTAATTCTAATTAATCAAATTAAAATTAAATTTATTCTTTTTTTGTGATTTTTTGAATATTATTTATTTTGTAATAATATTAATTCTTCATTTTCTATTATCAGTCCAATGAGAAATTCTTCTCGAAACATTGCAAACGATTTGGAGGAAGAAGCAAACATTCATCCTCCCTCATTAGTAGAATATATTCCTTCGGTCACTGAAGATTATGAAGATGCCGATCCAATTATTAAAAGTTAAAACTGTAAATAAATCCTGCATTCTTTGTCTATTCTCATTAAATAAAGTCAAAACATTGTTTAAATTATTATAAAAATTAAATTATCTATTCTCATTAAATAAAGTCAAAACATTGTTTAAATTATTATAAAAATTAAATTATCATGAGAATGATTGTAGAAAAGACGAAGAATATATAATAGATTAAAAATATTACGAGTTTTATTTTTTAAAATTATTCAACTTGAACATAAAAAAACGCAAAAACTTATGAGACAACCTGATATTTAAATTTGCTCTTATTTAAAATAACAAAAAAAATTTCCAAATTTCTACAATTATTACACCAAATAATTGTCTAAAAATTAACCATTTTTAGAAATAAAAATTAAATTTATTGAGATATATAAAATGTCACGAAATTTGAAACAATATTTGTAATACATCATTTTCTAAACAAAAGAACTATAGATCCTTTCGCAAGTCAAGAGTGACGGATCAACATTTATCACTTATCATACATGTCAATACATTTATTAATATTTAAATTAATATATTTCTTTTTAATCATTTATATACAGATTGTGTCAAATATGACATCATTTTATTGCATTTATATTACACACACACATATATATATAATGTATAATAGTAATAATACTTAAAATAAAATTTTATAATATTAACAATAAAACTACTAAAACTATTATTTTCAAAATTTCTATTTCTCATAAATTCAATTATTTAAACAAATTTCTTTTCCTATTTAATTTAACGTCTCTCCGTGATTCTGAGCATTGCAACAGTTCCGTAATCGACGATTCCTTCATGTAGCAGCTCATGATTCTTCCACTTATCCATGGAAATGTGGATGGTTGACTTTCAGCCGGTTTTACCCACACTTTGTCGTTAATTTGAAAGTCATTGTTTATCTGTTGAACCCTTTCTTTCGTTTCATTTAATTGAAGTCTTACGCCATAAGCGTAAATGCCTTTAATTGGGTGTCTAAAAGAGCCATTCACTGGTATATTATTGTACCAGTAAATTGCTTCTTGCGCTAAGGATTCCGATCGTGTGACTACAGCTGTTATTGTTTTATGATTCATCTCAACAATGGCGTTGCATGCTGGTCTATTAGCGGATCTAAACTCAGTTTTAATTCTCCACTTTTTCATCAACAAAGTGAAAGTCTCTCATCTAAACGATAAGTAATCATCCAACAGAAATTCGTCAGGAGGTCCTTTTTCATAAAAACCTGTTCCAACGGTTTGAAAATTTCGTCTGCGTTTTCGTTTCGTATTTCTCGCCAAATTGCAAATCGAGGAGCCCCGGAATCTATGGCTGTTAAGAAATTTCTTTGATGTAATTTCGTCACATCAATGGCTAGTCATTTCCTAGAAAATTTTACCTCTAATTGGCCTTTATTGATTTTAACCGGGTGAGGATCTATTGATTGACATTTGTCATACTTCTCAACAATTTCTTTTAATTGATTTCAAGATAAATTAATTCCTGACTTCTTGATTAAGAACTTCAACCGGTCTCCTCCAAAATGGCTTAATTTGTGAAGTTCAGCTGCATTCTTGATGAACCCTTCACCAAAATCTACTAAAGTCGTGTTTCACGTGTGTTTCATAATCAAATTAGTCGGTATTCTGGTAATAAATATAAAATTTCTTTTTATTTGTTGCAACGTATTCTATTTCGGCTTTAATTTCATATTTAGTAATTAATTTTTTGATAATGTTGAGTCTTGTTTTAACTAGCATTTCTGAAGAAGCTTTCGTTGTAATCTTTATCTCTAATGTTAAGGCATTATGCACCCAGCTTACCACAGATTGATTATCAGAAATTATTTTTACAGACTTAAAATTCCATTAGATGCATAAATTGATGCTTTTGACGATTGCGTCAATTTCGCACAGATTAATATGCCTAAGGTTCTTTTCTTTTCTCAACCAGCATAGGGGTAAAGTTATAATATTAATTTAATATATTAAAGTATATGTTACACCAAGTCTGTCACCATCGTATTTTCTTACGACATTATATTCTTCACAAGTCTAAACATATAATTTCTATTTTGAGTAAATGAAAATACCAAGTAAAAATATTTGAATGCAACAAACTTCATAGAATTTTGAAGTTAGCCCTGATATTTTTTAAATAAATAAATATTTATAAAAAATGTAATCTATAAATATTTCTTTTTTAGCCTTTCCTGTTCTTATCTGGATGTTTAAAAAACAAAGAAATGTCTTACTCCTGACTCATATAAAATTTGGAACTTTTAGCATACTTACAATAAATTTTTCTTTACTAATTTTTAGATATCTAATACCTAAATATCTGTGATTAAATTTTTTAAAAAATTTTGTAATGTAGTTTTGTCGACTCTAAGTTAGCTTGAAAATTTTAATTTATGTAACCTAACTGCAGACACTGTATTTACTTTAAAAAATTTTTACCTCATTTAATTTGTCTACTTTAACTTTACTTTCTGCATTTTAATTTACTTAAATTTACTTTAATTTACTCTAGATAGTTCGATTTACACTTCTCGAGAAAATAAAATAGCTCTGACTATAGTGTAACATTGTAGGCTTTTTTTATCAAGGGCATATTTTTGTCCATTAAAAAATTCATTGATAAAATTTCACTAAAAATTCGAAAATTCAAAAAAATTGTTTTCAAAGAAATGAGCTGAAAAGTTTCGAAATAAATTGTGCAAAAAATTACTTCCAAGATTATTTTTTAAAAATATTTTTTAATTAATTATTACATCATTGCGTATCCAGCATTAATCCGGATTAATTATCTAATTATGTAATTTTCTAGGAGGGTACTTTATTATGCTAAATTAAGTGTAAAATTGTGTGGAGATGAAGGCTGTACATGTATTAATCAAAAAATGTTTAAGTTGATTATAATTTTGAAATTTTCTGATTTATTGTTGATACCTTAAATATATAATATAGATATTCAGTATAAATACTCAAAATAGTATTTTTTATCTCTTAACTAGTAAGATTGCCTTAACAGTAAAAGAGTTTAAATAAATCAAAGTTTTCTATAACTTTTGAAGATTAAAAATAAAAAACCTAAAACTAGATGAAAATATTTTGCATCTTCATTACCGAGGCAGAAAGCTATGAAAATAGATCAGCAAACAATGAAATATCTCTAGAGTATTCAACTTCATCTCAATTCCATAAACAGGAAACTATGAAATGGCGCGCGGCAAGAAAGGGGCAGACTAAATTTATTCGTCACTTTTATATTCCAACAGACTTGACTGACATTAAATAAACAAATACTGTAGCATTAATTAAAATATTTTATTGTTAATTTTCTGAAATTGTACACTTACAATACGGTTTCCAAGTGAAGTCGGAAATTTTTATGAAAAATTATGGTTCACTAAAACAAAAAGATTTCAAACATTTTTTCATATAAAAACTGTCACATGTTTGTGACTTACCGTAATTTATTATTAATATATTAAAATTGAAATGGACAATTTCCCATAACATAAAGTTTTAACCAATAACATGTCATTTTTATTTCATTGTTATCTGAAAATCAACTTTTCCTTATTGAATAGTGCATAATTTATTCAATTTAACTGAGTAGTTGTTTAAAAACTTATTTAATTTTATCATTGTGAATAATATTTCAGAAATATATTTGTTTAAATAAGTACTGTTTGAAAAAATTAATTTCAGTAATATTTAGTTTTAAAAATTAAATTTTATTATAGTAAATTTATTTTCTTTTAAATAAAATGGAGAAAAATTTCAAATAAATCTAAAATCAATGATTTGAAATATTTAAACATTAATATTTAATATTAAAACTAATTTAAGATTTGTAGGATAACTGGAAATAATAGATGTTGTCTAAATTATATAATATATATGTATGAGTGTATGTTGAATTTGTATGACTGAAGATTATGCAATGTATGTCTGAATCTGAAAGGTGTGATTTATATGAATTATGCATGCATGTGTGTATCTTTCTCAACATACTTGCAATATACTATTTTCCTTGTTGGAGTTACTCACTTGTCTTAGATAATACATAGTATGTCTACAAAGTCTTCTAACAAGATTAATAATTTGAAAAAATTATTTAATTTAATTTATTTAACCAATCATATTTAAATAATTAAAATTATTGTACTATTTCCGTAAATTAATTTCATTTTATACAAATAAATATCGACGCAATAAAATTAAAAAAATAATAAAAATAAAGAATAAAAATTGATATTAATACAATTTATAGTTTCTAATAATGTAATAAATATAAACAAAAATAATAATTATTTATTTAATAAATCAAATAAGACACAATGTATATTCTAAAATTAAAAAATTAATTAAAATTTTAATTTAAAAATGTGATGATTATAAATTTAAAAAAAAATTTGAACTTATAAACAAAAAACAAATTCATTAAAACTTATAAAAATTAAGTCTCATAAACAAAATAAAAACTGATATAAATACTAAAAGATTTTTTAGCCTAAAAACTTAACCTTAACGGATAAGAAACTTTAAAACAACCGTACTTTTCTTAAAAGTTGGTTATGTAGAGTAAATCAATAAAGTTTGTTTACGAATATTTGTTGTTTTTTTTATTTATAATTGAAGACCTTAAATTAAGATTTGAAAACCTCCACACATAGAAGAATCTAAATCCCTGCAAAACTAGGAAGGGAGCTTGTATACTAATATAACAACTCTGTCATTTCATCTAAAATTAAAATATCAGATATTTATTTTAATATATATTTGCAATTCAAATCCGAAATGATTTCCATTTAATTACCTTCGTTTTTATGGCGTGATTGCAAATTTTCCCGAACTCTAATAAAAATAAATACAAATTTCTCAATATCTTTGCGCATCGCAAACTGCAATTAAAACCGCGCCAACCTGTTTTTGTAATTATATGCAAATTTTGAATTCTATTTTCAATGAAATATTTTTGGTTTTCTTTTAACTGATCATTTCTTTAACTTTAATATTAAAATATGTTTAAATTCAATTTCCAATACCAAATGTAAAAATGATGATGGATATACTAAATGGAGCTCGGTACTGCCTATTATCAAGTGAAATTATAAAAAAGGCCAAAGTTAAATAGCAGCTGCTCCAACTATTTTTCAAAAATTAATGACAGGTTTTATTTGGGACAAGCATTTGTCTATTTAAACGATATTTTATATTTGCCGACAATGAAATCGAATACAGAAAAAGACTAGAAAGAGTAATTTAATGTAATTTTAAAAAAAAGAAAATAAAACTTTTGGGTCATATTATTAATAAAAATGGTATTAAAACAGATTATAAAAAGATTAAAATAAAAAATTGTAATGCTTTTCTGTAAAATTAAAATTTACATGACATTTGCACCATTCACAGCTATTAATCAAATTAAACAAAACACATATGAAAATCTTAGAAAAGTTGCAAATTGGTTATTCAGTTTTGTAGTTGTAATCAATAAAACAAAGATTATATTGTAATTATGTTACTAAATCCAAGAGTTTAAAGAAAAAGATTGAAAGAATAGGAAAAAACAGAATTCAATTACTAATAAAAATTAAAATCATAAATATTAAAATCTAACAATTATTTTTTTTCTTTTTATTACATAATTAAAAATAAATAAATTATTAAATATAAAATTGAAATATTTATAAAACAATTTTGTTAAACATTTTCCACAAAGATTTTGCAATTGCTACAGGATTATAGCTTTTTGTTCTATCTTCCATTGCAAGCTACTGGTGAGAAAGAAACTCACCAAATTTGATTCGTTCATCCGGATCCAGTTTAATGCAATGAGCAATGAAGAATTGAGCTAGTTCTGATGAAACTTTTATTTTTGGTAAACGACACTTAAGAGTTTCAAATTTTTGTGTCAAATAGAAATTAAAATTCTAGACAAAAATATGCTACACATCCAATATTGAATACTAAACTTTGTTTCAAATTGTATGGTACATCACCAAATTTTTCAGGACTTTGATAACCGATTGTTCCTAAGGTTGAATTACAAATAGGCATATCATATATATTGTAAAGAACATCTTCTAAATCAATAAGTTTTACCTCGAATGTTTCTCGATTTACCATAATATTTTCTGGTTTTATATCTCGGTGATAATATCTGATTTCTGAGATTTCATATACAACTGAAATTAAATTTATCATTATGGTTTTGATTAATTTTTCATCAGTAAATTTCATTGTAAATTCACCCAAATTCATCCAATCACCGTTAAGATATTCCATGACAACTGTTGACCAATTATTTTCATCGATATAATTTATCAATTTTGGAACATATTTATATTGTGATAATTGTTCTAAAAACAACAATTCCCTTGGAATAGATTTATTTGATTTTTTGTCTTTTATAAATGAACAAAACCTTTCTATTTTCTAAAATGTTTTAAGAAGAACCAACTTATTTTCTTCATCTAATGATTTCATAACAACTCCTTTATCTTGTATGATTATCAATTTATGATAATTTCTTTTCATTAAACTTTTAACAACTTTATCCATTTTCATCTTGCTTTGATTTTAAAATTTAATTAATTTATTGAAATAAATTGAATAGTTTAATATATAAATTGTATTTTCAAGAAATTTCATTGAATAGAACAATTTTAATTAATTATTGCAAAAAAACAATCTAGTCTTAATTACTTTTCAAAGTTTTGAAAACTCATTATATTACAATACCTATTAAAGTCCATATCAAAACAAATGGTTTGGTTAAGAGGAAATTTAGAACTAGAAAGGATGCAATTGAAATTTCGTGAAAAGACAAACGGTATAAAGATTGGACAGAAACAATATCAGACGTTAAATTTATGTTAAATGCAATGTTACAAAAGACAACTATTTGTAAACAATGGATGGAAAAAGAGAAATTGGATACAAAAGATTATGATTCAAACAATGGACGAAGATAAATTGTTGATGAACATAAAAAAAACAAATAAAATTGTGTAGCTAAACAAAATAATAAAAATTTGAAATTGGAAACAATGTGTTGATTAAAAAAGAGAAATAAAAATGGATAAACGTTACGCAGAGCATTATATAAGCTATTTGCTACACTATAAACAAAGACATAACATTTTCTACAAAATCGGATTCATAGTCAAATTTTATAGAAAATATTATGTCATTTATAAAGAAATCAGAGGTGAAAAACAAAAACAGTGCTTATAAATATTTTATGATAATTATTATTATAATATCTTCATTTAGAAGTTTTAACCCATTCTATATTTCGAATAAAATTATGATAATTAAGTAGTAGGTAGATGTGTCCCATCTGGCTCACTTTTTGGTCCCCCCCTAACAAAAAAATAAAACAAACTAAAATATAATGTAAACACAAAAAATTACAAAAATAATGAATAAGAAAAAGAACGTATATAAGTATACATTTATTAATTCAATGAACAGTTGGCTGAGCTGTTGGATGATCTGTTTGATAGGCTGTTGGATATGCTGTTATATAATCATGTGGAAAATTATTATCTTTTTTCATTGTCAGTCTCAATCATATAATGACCGTATGCCAGACTTACATTCTTTTCTACTCACTCTCTTTTATCCTCTTTGTTTGTTAGTGCAACCTTTGAAGTTCTAAAACTATAAAGTTGGTGATTGTTTGTATCATTACGAAATTGAGGCACCAAAAATGAAAGTTTCATCAGAACTAGCTCAATCCTTCATTGCTAATTGCATTAAACTGGATCCGGATGAACGAATCGAATTTGGTGAGTTTCTTTCTCACCAGTGGCTTGCAATGGAAGATAGAACAAAAAGCTATAATCCTGTAGCAATTGCAAAATCTTTGTGGAAAATGTTTAACAAAATTGTTTTATAAATATTTCAATTTTATATTTAATAATTTATTATATTTAATAATTTATTATATTTAATAATTTATTATATTTAATAATTTATTATATTTAATAATTAATTATATTTAATAATTTATTTATTTTTAATTATGTAATAAAAAGAAAAAAAATAATTGTTAGATTTTAATATTTATGATTTTAATTTTTATTAGTAATTGAATTCTGTTTTTTCCTATTCTTTCAATCTTTTTCTTTAAACTCTTGGATTTAGTAACATAATTACAATATAATCTTTGTTTTATTGATTACAACTACAAAACTGAATAACCAATTTGCAACTTTTCTAAGATTTTCATATGTGTTTTGTTTAATTTGATTAATAGCTGTGAATGGTGCAAATGTCATGTAAATTTTACTTTTACAGAAATTTACAGAAAAAAAGTTTTATTTTCTTTTTTTTAACATTAAATTAAATTACTTTTTCTAGTCTTTTTCTGTGCTCTATTTCATTATCGGTAAATATAAAATTATCATAAAATAGTTATATAACAAAGTCACTATGACCTGCTGTTTGAGGAACGATGCGCAAATGTTTGTGTGCAATAAATAATTAATTACTTTAACTCAGTGGCGTACCTATGGCAAACACCGATCTTGCGTCCCACTTCGAAGATAGGTTACTTAAGTTTTATTTTCTTAAAAACTACTTTAGAATTGGGTAAAAAAATCACACAGGTTAAATCTAATAACAATTTATTACAAATTTATCTTTCTTGGAGAACATGGAGAAATAAACGAAATACGATTGCTTTTTTCTACGCAGTTTTTTATATCTATAATACATACATTTTTATATCAATAAAAATATTTTTTTATTTTCATTTGCGTATTTATACGTTAGGCGCTTTTTCGCGCCCATTAATTGGCGTTCATGGCACGTGCCATGCTTGCAATAACCTAGTTACTCCTCTGCTTTAACTAAGTATGTAATTAATTAGCCTAAACTAGCTAATCGTTTTCTAGATAATTCAATTCAAATATGCTATAAATAATATAATAATTGAATGTTCTAGTTTGTAATATTTTAAATAAAATTGTAATAAATAAAAAGTGTAACAATATCTTCTTCTAAGAACTATATTTTGCAAATTAAATCTGAAAAGAATTCCTTTCAAATTCGTAACGGAAAAAAAAGACCAATCAAAAAAGAAGCAAAACCTAAAATTTTGTCTTGGAGTGTTCAAGATTTATTTTTGGTCGAAATATTTAATTAAAATTAGCTTACATTATTATGTATGTAAAAAAATTTATATAGTTTTTTTTATTTTTAATAATAATAATAATGATAATAATATCGATGTTTTTATAAATTGCTGTAAAAACTCAAAATGTTTCCTTGACAGCAGAAAATTTAATTGAAAAATTCATTGAATTTAAGTTTAAATACAATTTTAAATGTGCAATAAAACATCTTTTGATTAACATATGTTTTAAATATAAATCATATTTATTAAATTAATAATAATATCGCTATTGATTTTTTAATAAAAAGTGGACATTTGACCTAATTAAAATTATTTAAAAATATAATAATAATAATAATAATAATAACAATAATAATAATAATAATAATAATAATAATAATAATAATAATAATAATAATAATAAAAATTATAATAATAATAATAATAATAACAACAACAACAATAATATAAATAATAATAATAATAATAATAATAATAATGATAATAATAATAATAATAATAATAATAATAATAATAATAATAATAATAATAATAATAATAATAATAATAATAATAATAATAATAATAATAATAATAATAATAATAATAATAATAATAATAATAATAATAATAATAATAATAATAATAATAATAATAATAATAATAATAATAATAATAACAACCTTTATAAAAAAACTACTCTAAAATATTTTTAGAATAATTAGCAAAATTCAAGACTAAATTGTAAAATAACTAAAATCAGTATAAATAATTCCCAAAAATTAAAATAATCAAAACATAAAAATTAATTTTAAAAACCAAAAATCCATTTGACAAATAAACAAACTAAAAAATAAATAATAAACTAATTAGAAAATGATTAAAAAATAAAAAAATAAAATAGGAATTAGAAATTAACAACTGTTTTCTGAAATAAAGAAAATGTTTGACATGATTATATTAACTTGTTGACGGATGGAAAAATTAAGAAATTTTGATGTGCGATGAAAACGACAAAAGAAAAATCAAATTTTAAAATATCTTTCATTTAAACATCAAATAAAAATATTCCCATTAACTTTTCTTTTTAAAATCTAATAAATAATTGCTAATTATTATGTTGACTGCTCTTCGAGTCGAAAGGTTTTTCATAATCAGTTTTCTTTTAGCAGCGGAAATCAGTATAAGTCTTAAATATGTTGAACATAAAAATAATTTTTAAATTTCTAAAAGTAAATTATTTCTTAAAATCATTTGTTCAAACAAATATTTTTTTTCTATTTCACATTCAATTTATTAGGAAAATGTTCAATCATTCAGATTTTAACTTGAAAGTTTTACATTTCATTTATTTTTACATTTATAATAATAATAATAATAATAATAATAAAATTAATAATAATAATAATAATAATAATAATAATAATAAAATTAATAATAATAATAATAATAATAATAATAATAATAATAATAATAATAATAATAATAATAATAATAATAATAATAATAATAATAATAATAATAATAATAATAATAATAATAATAATAATAATAATAATAATAATAATAATAATAATAATAATAATAATAATAATAATAATAATAATAATAATAATAATAATAATAACAATAACAATAATAATAATAAACGATGATTTCTTGGTAGTAACATAAATTATAATTTAAACAAGTGAATAATAAGATAAGCATTTGTTGCAAACTATATATTAGATGAATGAAAAATTTTTGTATATCAATTCATTGAAATTATACATAAATTTTCGTTAAGATTTTATGAAGTTTGTTTATAATTTTAAAGAAAAAATTTTAGTACCATATTTATAATAAACAAAATAATTTTTTAAAACATTGACAAAATTTCAAGTAATTTACTGTTATTTGAATAAACAGTTATTAAATTCAAATAGTATTCCAAGCTGAAAGATTAAGTAGAGATATTATTATTAAATCTTTGGAGACTTTTTTTTACTAAATATTTGTGTTAAATTCATCTCTTCTAACTTGTTAAATTTTGAATTAAATTTAAAAAAAATTTCATTAATATTCAATGTCCATAATCAATTTAATAACAGTTATTACAAAAAATTATAAATTTTTTGTGAATTAAATAGAAGTACACTCAAATAATTTCTGTTTTTAAAGTAGAAAATTTTTATACTTTTATTCATACTTTTATTTATATTCCATATTTTTTTAATATTACATAAAATGTGCTGAACAAATTGCTAAATTGACAATTTCAGTAACAAAATATATAAATAAAACAATTTGGGTAAGTCAATCAGTGATTCCGTAATCGAAGACATCAATCATATCTAAAATTGAAATGCCTTGAATAAGTTTATATATATGAGATTAATTCAATGAATAATTTATATTTAAAATATTAAAAATATATAGTAGGGGGCATAAGAATTTTTAAAAAGGCTTAGATTGGGCACCACCAAAAAATGATTTGGAACCACTGGTTTAAATGTTTTATTTCTTTTTGAAATTCAAAGATTAAAACTTAGAAAATTCAGAGTCATAGGAAATGTTGAAAACTATTAAAACTTTAATAATTGAAAATATCAACTACATTTTCATTTAATTTACATTTTTATATTTCCAACAGTTGATCAATTTCTTTAAATATAATTTTTATTAATGATATTTATAATTAAATTTGCTATTATATATAATAAGATTAAAATTAAATTTTTATTAGTATTTATTTATAGAGTTTTACATATTCCTTTACAAAATAAAACCACATAATTTTTATTCTATAATTTTATTATATATAACTAAAGTAATAATATTTCAAATTTGAATCAGTGAAATTCACGATATTTAGAAAAGATTATTGAAACTGTAAGCTTTAAATTGGACGTAGACATTATTTTTTAACATCAAAAATGTTGCTTTGTGTTACACTATGTGATTATTTAGCATTTCGATGTCATGGGACATGGTTGAAAATATAAAAATTTGATGTTAATTTGCTGAAAAATACTGAAAATGGATATAACTTGAGAAAATATGCTCAAAACCCATATAAAATAATATTAAATCGTTTAAAGTGGTAATTAAAAATAAAACATTTTTTCAAATAATTGAAAAACGCCCCCTATATATCCTATTACATTTCACTATATATTTTGACCGTTTATCAGTCTTCTTTAGGCTAGAAATAACATTAACAAAATCTAAATGAAAATAAGAAAATTTTTACAAATTAATCAATAATCATCGTTATCAACTCGTCAATAAAATTAATTTAATTTAAAAAAAATTATTGATTAATTTGTATAAACTTTTTTATTTTCATTTATATTTGTTAATATGATTTCTAGCCTGAAAAAGATCGATAAACGGTCAAAATGTTATATAGAATATACAGTTGATGTTTTTCAATGATTAATACCTTGCCTTCTTTCTTTGATTATTTTTACAAATCATGATAATCTATGAAAGTGCAGTAAAAGAAAGTTTATAAATCATCCAGACGTCGTTATGAAAAGTATTCTTAAAACATAATAAATAATAAAATCTTAAAATTTTGTTTAAATTAAACAATAATAAATTATTGCCTGGATTTTATTCCAAATCAAATTTCATTAAAGATTAAATTACGATAACTAATCCGGTCAATTTTCCCTAATTGTTTTAGGAATATAAATTAAAATTTAATAGTACGAAACAAACAAAATTCATTTATTCCACAGAATATTTTTTATTTTCCAAAGATAAGTGATGATTAAATTTAATTAAAATTCACAAGAAACCGAGCCACTTATCTCTGTTCAAAGTAAAAGAAATTCCTGAAAAAATAAAAAAAAATTAATGTGATAATTAATTTCTTTTGTCATTCTCTCAACTTATAATTAAATTATTAAACAAATAAATTTTAATAAACAAATTTTGACCTGTTATAATTTTAAAATTAATTTTATTTGTAATAAAAAACTTTGTAGAACGGAATTAAAATAAATGAATTTTTAATAATATACTTGGTTAATAAAAAAATTAATTAATTTATACAACGCAAAATATTAAAATATTAAATGTAGTTAATAAAAAGAAGTATTAAAGAAAAAATAATTAATTGAAAATAATATTTTAATTAAAATATATTGTGATAAACAAAATATTCGCGTTAATTGTTGGAAAGATAATTAAGCTAATTTTGAAAAAGTTTGACAGTGGAATTCTTTAGTAAATAACAGTGGATAATAATTACAGGTGTGTAATGATATAAAATAACCTGAAAGCAGAATACAAAAATAGAGCATGTATCTAATGGGAAGGGCCAAGAAAAGCACTCCAAAACAAAATGACTTGATAATTTGGAGAAAAACATGAAAAATAGATAAAAATGACTATAAGGGTAGCAAATATTTTGAATCAACTATTTTTATCTGCCCAAATTGATATCAACTTTTTTTATCTGCCCAAAATTAAATTAAATTTTAAAAATAAATTATAAATGATATAAAGTAGAAGTTTAGAACAAATAAAAAAAATTAGTTAACTATTTCTATTAAGTCAATAATTTTCTCAAATCTTCTAACTTTATTATTAAATCTCCAGCACATTTCATTGACAAACCTTTGCCTTTTATCAGTTCTGATTCCTTTTCTTTTTTATTTCAAGCTTAATTATATTATTAAATGACTTAACAAATTGAGTATGGGCGCCTGTTTTTTTATTCACGAATTCTTATTTATGACATACAGTATTGTGAATAAACCCGTTCTTAGTTAATGGTGAATATCTTTTATGTTCATCAGTAAAAAATCACATTTAAATTCTTTTTTAATAAGATTTTTCTTCATTAGGTAACTTAAAAACTCTGATTGATTCATCATTATTATTCTTTATTCTAGTTCTTCTAAACTCATTAGGATTAATATCTCAATTAAAATATCAATTAAAATATCAACTATTTTAATCTGCCCGTTGGGCAGATAAACACAGTTGATCCCATATTTTTGAGAGGATATTGTGATAATGAGGATTGTTCATTTGAACCGGAAGTAATCGTCAATGAATAAAGAACAAAACTCAATGCTGACAATCGAAACCTTATTCAACATTTTTAAAAATTCTTACAAAAGCGCTTCATACATTATCTGGAACGTAAAAAATAAAAATTTTATAATTGCATGTAAAAAATTCATTTTTAATAGTGACGTGTAAAAGACAATTATTCAATTTTTTTCAATTTCTTAAGAGGAAACAATTTACATTTTTACCACGGACGGTATTTTGTTGCGTATTTGGTATATAGGAGAAGAAAGTGACAAACAAGTTTAAACAATTCTTAGTTTATGTTTTTGTAAAAAACCTTACAGAGATAAACGTATCTAACAAAGTATGAGAAATAAATATAATTACATATTCAATGAAAAGTAGGTTTAATGGTATCTGTCAGTTGCAATTACTATGCAATCGTTTTCTTCTGTTATGATAATTAAACAGTCAAAATTTAATTTTCACAATATTTATTTAACAACATGATTATTTAAACATTTATTCGTCAAATTATTTAAACATATTTTCGAAGCTTCGATATTTCTTTTAATGAGCCATGATTCCAAACTTACATTTCAACATACTATATAACTTATATAAAATTATATTTAAATTTAAATTCATAAATTCTTAATAATATAGATTTCGAAAAATTTAATAATTTCAATTTCCTTAAAATTACTTATTTTAATTAATTTTATATTATAATACTCACATCTCACCGTATCCAAAGTAATATAAGTAGCGCATGATATATTAAACGTGCTTGAAAACTCGCTGGTTTGAAGTTGCAATAAACATATGTAACAAATTTGATTAGATTTAGTGAATGTTTCACCAACGGTTTGGGCTTAAACGTTTTTATTCCTTTATCAATTTTAATGCATATATTACGTACATTTGTCTTTGGCATATTGTAATGCGGTTTAGTGCATGGTTTTAATTTTAATTTTCTATTTTTAGAGTTGATTTTGCCATGTCTAAAATGGTAATCAGGAGACAGGAGGAGCTGGCGTTATTATGTAAAGATTCATATCTGATGTCACTAAGGTTGCTTACAAACGGTGATGTGGTACGGTTTTTGTAGAAGTTAAAATGAAGAGATAATGAAAAACAATTTACGTAATTTGATAAAACTGACAAGAATGTAGCCATAGACGTCATAGATTTTTTAGATATAACCATTGCTGATAGGAATGCTATTCTAAATAATGTTTATACAGATTTATTGTCCACAAAAATCTATCTTCTTACCATCGCACACACAAACTTTACTGTGCATTCATCATATGTTAATGTCATAATGACCTGGTTAGGTTATTGATTTATTATCAAATATTATAATAATAATAATATTTTAATAATAATAATATTTTAATAATAATAATAATAATAATAATAATAATAATAATAATAATAATAATAATAATAATAATAATAATAATAATAATAATAATAATAATGAAAAATTACACAGTTTATTACAAAATATATAAAATTCCTGAGAGAAATATATTTATCATAGTAACATTTATTAAAATTCAAAAGCGGAGTCTGCCCGTTTTGTGAGAATAGAATTTGTTAAAGTTTTCTGTAATGATTGGTACTGGAATAGCCAACGTAAGGACCCCTGAGACGGCACAAACACTGCCGACTAATTTTCCTAATATCTGTTGTGGAACTTTGTCACCATATCCAACTGTGCACATTGTAATTATAGCCCACCAAAATGCATCTGGAATGCTTTCAATTTGAGAATCAGGATTGCCGACTTCTGCGTAATAGATTGTGGATGAAAATAAAATAATTGACACACTCAGTGCTACTAAAAATAATCCGAGACCTTCAATACTAGCTCGAAATGTTAACATGAGAACTTGCAATCCTGGTGAATGTTTTGTCAGTTTGAAAACTCTTATTAAACGAATGACACGCAAGAATGCCAAGGAAGCACTTTTTTTAGCTCCGTCACAATCAAAAGTGACCAAAACGTTAGTCAGCGTTACATAGTATGGAATGACTGCAGCGACATCGATAATATTCTTAATATCCTTGATAAATTTCACTTTAGAAGGACAAGAAATAAATCTGAAACTGACTTCAATAGTAAACCAAAATGTACAAACAGTCTCTAGAATGAAGAAAACATCAAGGAAGTTAGGAGCGGCACCGCTGACACAATGGCTTTTGTTAAAAAATGGGTGAGTTTCTACACAGAAGAGAACGATTGATAAAACAGTAAAGGCAACGGACAAAACGGCTACACAAAACGCACTGACGGATGTTTCTGGAAATTCAAAAAGCATCCAAATGCTTCGTTTGATTTTGTTAGTTGGCAACTCTATGACCTCTAAAGTATGTCCTTCATCCTTTTTATAAGCATCAATGACAGATTTTTCGATTTGATAAAAATCCAATTCAGTGAGAAATATCTCATCTGGAACATTGACCGGTCGTTTAATTTTACCTCCATTTTGATAATAGTTAAAGATCGATTCAAAAGCTGGCCGATATCTGTCGAAGAAATATTCCTGGCGTTTTTTATCATAATACATAGACCGTTTGCTCGGATCACCTAGAAGAGTCGTAGGATGTTCATTCAGAATCCATGTCCAAGTCTCAAACGTTAATCCACTGATGTTAATTACAACCTTTTCCTTTAAATCGTATTGGAACGGTCCACTTCTCAAAGAAGAATATTCAAGAGCATTTCGACGTTTTTTTTCACTCCCTGAATCATTGCTTGACAAAGATCGTTTGAAAGAATTCCAAATGATTTTGAAAGAATTTGACTTCGGTGTGGAACCTTTGAACTTAATTGCCCTTTCATCGTTTATGCTTGAGAAATAATCAAAAATCTCATCTTTATTCGTTTCTTTTTGTTTGATTTTATTTTTCCTCCCATATCTAATTGAGCCAGAATTCGAGTCTAGTGCGCTTTGGTTATAAAACATTAATAGAATAACTCAAAGTCAGATTTGATTCTCTGAGTTGAAACAGAAGAGACTCAATTTCAATTTCCTACTGGTAAATAGAACAGCCAATCAGTTGTTAATCTCTTCAATGTTTCCCTTTAATGAATCAGATTAGTTGGGAAGAATTGTAGCCATATATAGGAAAATATTAACAGCTGAGTAATATATTAACAAAGTCATTATATATTTTTAAATTCACTCATTTTAATACTATGTAAACAAACCTTATTGGATGAATTAATTATTCTTTCAAAATCGACTGCATTATTATTATTAATATTATTATTATTATTATTATTATTATTAGTATTATTATTATTATTATTATTATTATTATTATTATTATTTTATTTTTATTATTATTATTATTATTATTATTATTATTATTATTATTATTATTATTATTATTATTATTATTATTGTTGTAATGAAAGATAATTAAAGAATTATAATTAATTAAATTAACATATTACTAATACTATATCAATATTGTTGTTCGAAAATCAGAGGTTGGGGATTATGTTTAATGATTGTGTTTGAATGTTGGTGTGTTTGTGTATTTTGTATCAATAAATAGAAAATCAATATATTTCCTTGCAGATGTTACGCAACGAAAAGTTATAAAGGATTGTGTTTAAACTTTATCGGGAGAATAAATATTGTGCACTTATATCTTTTGTTAACATAGTGACCACGCCGAACTACAGAATTTTATAAAACCAACAAGCCAATTGGAACCGAAAGGCGATTTAGAATTATTCTTTTTTGAGTTTAAAAAATTCCTTGAAATAACTCAATTCCTGCAAAATTTTAAGAAACACTAACACAAACCTTTTTGTCGGTGGAATTGATTTCAAAAGCTGAAGAGATCCGGTCAGATTATATTTTGTATGAAGATCGTCTTCGTAAAGAATTTTAGCCAAAGAAGATATTATCCATCGATTTGGATGCCGCGTTGCGATATAGAAAAGGAAATGACCGGTGCACTGAAGGTTTTGGATTGATAGAGAAACTTGTTCACAATAATCTAGGACACAAGTTAACATAGCCTGTGTTAATGATGTTTCTTATACAACATGCAGTGGAAGATTTAGAAACAAAGAAAAAATTAAAATTGAGAGAAGTTAAGACAATGGAAAAAGGTAAAATAGTCATCATGAAAATAGAGAAGATCCAGAAAGTAATCCATGGTTTCGCAACACGAAAGAAAGTTATGTGCAGAGATATTTATAAAGCCTCAACAAAGGCCAATTTGAAAACCCGGATAAGTTTTTAATACACCAAATTACACCCGTAATTCAAGATATTATAATACAAGAAGTGGAAACAAATGGCAATTTGAACGCCTGTGCAATACGATTTATGGTTTCTCAGATGAATACAATGCACGGACTGAAAATAAAAGGCAAAGTGAAATAACATACTCAAACCTTTATCATCATAACACAAATGGGTCAATAGAGAAAACAATTAGAACAATTATAGATGAAATAGCCACTACATTGAAAGAAAAACGATATAAAGATTGGTCAGAAACATTACTAGATGTCAAATTCATGTTAAATGCAAATATACACCAGACAACGGGATTTTCATCCGCAGTAATAGTATATGCCCCCAGTAGACTGTAACAAAAAATCTTGATTCAGAAAGTATTAATATAATGAAAAAGAGAAAAGAAATTTTATAAGAAATTATAAATAAACAAAATAAGGAAATAAATAAAATTCCAATAACTACTAGAAATTTGAAGATTGGAGATCAAGTATTTGTAAAGGGAGAAAGTATAAGATGGACGAACGTTATTAAGAACCGTATCAAGTTATAAAATAGATGTTAGGTAGACGTTACACAATGAATTTGTAGATGTTACACAATGAAGAGCTATGAAAGAGTGAGTTGAAGATTTTTATTATGAATAAATATTGTGTACTTATGTATCTTTTTAACAATTATTATTATTATTATTATTATTATTATTATTATTATTATTATTATTATTATTATTATTATTATTATTATTATTATTATTAAAATCAAGAATATAGTTTATAACTGACTATAAAAGAAGAATTGAATTTTTAAAAATATTATATTTAAATGAGTTAAGAAGTTTTTAAGAAGTCCTTATTTGTGTTGAAAGATTTTTAGCATGAAAATTCTATGCTCGCACTTTCTAAAAGTGTTTCATTTGATGAAAAAATGATAGCATTGAAATTTGAAACAAATTGGTTTTCATTTAGAGTGCCTCATCAGCATTAAAATTTTGGTGTTATTCTAATATCGATTCAATTGTTAGATTCTCTCCTTATCATTAAATTTATTCATGATCAATAATATCTATGAGGTTCTACCCTTCAAATTGAGAGGTTTTTTGAATATTTCGACTCTATAATTTAAATTCTTATTTATCCTGATCCTGCTGATAGTATTCAAATAATTAAAGTAAATAATTTTGAAAACATGTTTCATAGTTTGACCATAAGCCTTTTCTAAAAATTGTCAAAATAGAATTATTATAATTTTCAAAACTTCCTAAAAAATTATATTTTCTTTTTAATCACGTTTTAAAACCAATTATCATAATTACACAGAAATTCATAAGAAAGTGACATCATTAAATTCTATAACTGTTAGAATTTGATAAATTCGGAATTATAGTGAATCATTATTATTATTAATATTAAATAAAAGAAAACACCAATCCAACATATATATTATACATCAATATATTTCGACAGACTCACTGTCATCGTCAGGTAGATTCAAAATAGAAACTATATAATATAAATTACTTTTATTCAAACAAATTTCTTCTTTTATATTTAAAAATATTTTACTAAAAATCAAAAATTCTGTTTTTATGAATCTATAGTTTTAAAAAATCGAGATTTTAACAAAAATTTTATAAACTATTTTACATTTATTTTCATTCTGCAGCACAAAATTGCGTTTACTAATATCAATCAATTCGCTAAGTCGACTATCATCGAGAACTTTAAAGTGGAAATGATGGGCAGTCATTCCAATGTATGTGAGATTGCATCCGTGACATACATATTTATAACAAAGATCCGAACACAATCTAAGCAGGACTTTAAATCTATTAATAAACACAATGACGATCCTACAATGCAAAATACAAACGCAAAAACAAACCCCACTATTTATACCAAACAAAGCTAAATCAATCATTGATAGTTTTATAATTATTGGATTTCTACCTCTTCTTTTATTTATTAATTCAATGCCAGTATTTTATGATTATTATTGATTATTATTATTATTATTATTATTATTTATAAAAGGCATTGTATTTTCTACAAAGTTTGACTATGAATCAGATTTATTTATGGTACTCACAAATTTTCGGCACAGCCTTTTTCAAGTGCGATATATTTCGACAGCATAACTGTCATCTTCAGGTACACAAAACCAACTAAAAATATTATAAATTAACTTTTAATTTAAACAAATTATTTTTTTATATTAAATTAATTTTGTAATAAATAAACATTTAAAAAAATATTCAAATACATAGTATATAATGCATGCAAACTTTCAAAATGTAGAAACGTTCAGATGAATAAAAACTCTATATGTTACTATTTTTAGTAATTTTTTAGACAAGTTTTTTTAAAATTAGAGCCGAAACTTTTGAAAAACCCAATAACTCTACTTTGAGTTGTAGAGAAAATTATGAATAATATAATTTCGTAACATTTTTCATGAAATTCAATCAATTTAATATTTTATAACATTTCAGATATTTCAGATTTATCGAAACTCTAGGTTTTTGAGGAGATGAAGAAATAACAATGTAAGATTTAACTTGTAGTTAAAATACATTCATTTTCTACCTCATTAACAATTTACCAGGAGAAGTAGGACCAGAACCTTCAAATGAGGATTTAAAAAATAACGGAAAACCTGAGTTTCCGATAACTTAAGTTTAAAAATAATATTTTTTATAAAGTTTAAAAAATCCAAATCATTAATACCATAGAAAATGGGGAAGATCCTTATAAAAATTTGGGAAATTAATGGAAATTTCCAGAGGCTCATAAAATCAATAAATATCAAAAATTTGGATTTGTCAAAAGATAAAAGTGATGGCAGCCAAAACGAATTTCCAAGGAACAGAGAAATAATTTATTCGAATATAGAAACTTTTTAATAATAAATTTTATTTTAATAAATATTAGTTTTCAATTAATCGGAATACATTTATTCGAAAATAATTACACTAATTTACATAAATTGCCACAAATTCCTAAAAAAACCCAAAGAAAATTAATAAAAGTAAATTTAAAATACACGATGATGAAAAGTATTATTTAATAGCTTGAATAATGATCTCATAAATATACGAGATCACAATCCAAGTCCTAAATATACTTTATTAAAAAATTTACCTGTCAGCCATTATAAAAATGGCTAATTCATAATCATATTCGTAGTTGTATGTTTATTAAAACTTCTATTATAGAAGTTTTTAATGAACTGAAATGGGTGTATAATAGTCATTTGGCCGAAACAGCAGTATTAATAAACAACGCGACACCGAAGAATCGAATGGTTAAAAATATGACACAAATCTTAAGAATGGAAGACTTATGATGGGTATACTAATCGGATTTAATTTCTTTTCAGAATATTGGAATATCTCAATTCGGGTATCTGGAATTTATTTCAGAACTTTACACTATAAAAGAATAACATTCTTGTAAAAATATAAATATGAAATAATTTTTGAAAAATAATTATTGAAAAATTTAGTGCTTTCAGCGTATTTCCAATAAATTGCACTCTGCTAGAATTTATGCATCGATGCGTTAGAATGAATTTCATCTGAATCCTGATGATGCTATTCTGATTTTTGATAATATTTAACATTTATTTTCTCCTGAAAAAAATAATAATTTTCTGTTTTTCGATTAAGGAAATCGGTGAAGTCAACACTTTATATAAACAAACAAATAATTATTCAGAAATATTTTTTGTTTCAATTGCAACTGAATAATGTTTATGTTTATTAGAGAATAGAAAAAAACTATGAATTTACTAAACGCTGTTTAAATATATATATAATTTTTCATGAAAAAACCTAAGAAATTCTTAAATGCTATTAGTGGAACATGAGAAGAATACCCCATGGGATATTATACTTCAATATTTCTCAACCAAAATCGTGCCGCGGACCAGTAAACAATTTAAATTTTTACCGAGGGCCACTAATACGAATTATTGGTTTTGCAGGAATACAAAATATTTAATGTACTATTAAATACATATATTTCAGTTGTAAAAATTCACACAAAGTTTACAAAAAATAAACAATATATTTACACAAAAAATATGCATAAAAGAATAACAATAAATATTGCAAAAGACATATAATAAAATTATAATAAAGAAGTACAACACAAAAGTAATCTTAAAATTATACAAAACTACTGCATTTCTAATAAATCACAGAAAATAGACAATATATAAATAATTTTCATTTAAAAAAATTATAGAGAATAAAAAAAATAGAGAAAAATTCATAGTTGTATAAACATAATATACTTTTCATAAAGTTTAACTAGAAAAATATAAAAGTCAACCACTAAATTAATATAGGACAATTCATTCATGTTCCAAAGAATCCAGAGAGAGAGAAATTCACATTCTGTAATTTTACGTTTATAGTTTTGTTGTAATATTTTATATGATTTATTTTATTTTTTTTATGAGGTTTTATAGTTTAACAATATTCTGGCATTATTTTCCTCCTATTCAACTTACGTTGAGGACCGGTAATTTATGATTCGCAACCCAGTGCTGGTCCACGGACCACTACTTTGAGAACCACTGTTATACTTGACATTCATTTTACTAGTTGGATCTGACTAGTCGACCGATTCTGAGATTTTTTTACTTGAAAACTTTGTTTAAATAAAGTGATTTTTATTAATATTTTTAAAAAAACACATGAATTTATTTTTTTTATTAAAAACACTAGAACTTGGGCTCTGGCTAATTAATATAGAAGTATGTTTTTGGATAATTGTAGATAGTTTAGGACGGTTTAGGTAAAATCAAATAGAATTTTTGAGTTTGATTTAAACAGTTTCAATCAAAAACACTAAGATTTTATGGTCTCGATCTAAAATATTATAAAAATTAATTTTTGGTCTTATTAATTTTTCAGTGAATTTTGTTTGAATGAGATTTGAACAGGATTTAAGTTTCTGTAAAAACAAGTGTAATCAACTTTGATAGTGAATTTATGTCAAATGTTTTATTCAGAAAAATGTTACCCAATGAGATTTTTGTAAAGAGTTTTCAATGGGTAAATTTTCAAAATAGGAAAACCACGTGTAATTATTTTGAATGAGTGCTTTGAATGGTATAATAATTTAAAAAACGAAAATAAGGCATGGCTTGAGTTTGAATGATATAATTGAACTAAAATTTTAAAATACATGTATTTGAATAAAACATCTATCAAAGTAAGAGTTAAAAAGTTAAAATAATGAAATTTTTTAAAAAAAAGTTAGTAAGTTCTCATAAAGCCAGCAATCGACCTGAGATGAAATAATAATTCAATTTTAAAAATTAAAAGATAGAATAGACAATAATTTGATGGTTGTTTAGCGAATTTTGAAAAAATGAAATAATAATTAAATAAGATAAGATAACTGATATGATAAAGCTTTGATTAAATTTTAATATACAATAAAAATTGTTTAAATTGCATAATTATTTAAAATGTAGTAAATTAAAGCAAAAGCAGCGTTTTAATGATAATATTTTTATAAACAAACAAATAACTAATTTAAAATGAAACAATTAAATTTTCTTCAAATAAAACAAGTAAAGTCTCATAAAGTCAGCTATCAAAATAATAATTACAGCTGTGATTTTTAAAAGTAAATAATTACATCACAAGAAAGCGACATTTCAATACATGTTTTACTATATATTTCAAACATTGTCAAAATCTGGTAAAAAAAAATGTAATTTAATTTATATATTCAAACAAATCATTAATTTTTTAATCTTTTAAAAAATTTTTTATCATTTATATTAGCTTTAAAATTTATATTTTATTTTATTAAATAAATTATATATTATAAAAGTTTGTCTAATTTAAATATTAAAAATTAAAATTTTAAAAACGAACCGAATTTTTATTTATCCCAAATTTACCAATCAAGCTATTTAAAAACATTCGTTAAAAACATTCTCTATCAAATCACTAAGCATCTTTTGTAGGGAGTTTTCAATCTTAAGAAGGGTAAGTTTTCTATTTTCCGATCTTTTTCAATTTCACAAACTGAGGAGCATGCACTACATCATTCAACTACATACATATCGTTGATTGCGTTCTTGGATTTATTTATCCAGCGCAATAATAAACACTATGAGACAGAGATTTATAAAAAACCAATGTACCTGAGAGAGAC
This sequence comes from Schmidtea mediterranea, assembly GCA_022537955.1. Classification (NCBI taxonomy): domain Eukaryota; kingdom Metazoa; phylum Platyhelminthes; order Tricladida; family Dugesiidae; genus Schmidtea; species Schmidtea mediterranea. The sequence continues at coordinate 151,655,524 of CM039680.1, read as the reverse complement.
TCTGACGAAATATATATAGTAAAGCATGTGTTTGAATAGAGCTTTGTTGACATGTTTATTTAATTATTTAAATAATTAAAGCTATATTACATAAAATAAAATAAAACTTGTATTGTGAAATTTGAGTAAAAATCTTTAAAATGAAATAGTAAATATTCATTTAATAATAAACATATTCAAATTGCATCTAATAAAAATCGGTGCTATACTCAATTTGTTTTATTGTTATTCATCATAATAAAAACCAATTAACAAACTAATAACTGATAACTAACTAACCAACCAACCAACTATCACCGAACAACTAAATGCTAACTACACCAAGCGAAGTTCAGATAAATTCCTCTATAATGCTAGTTGAAACATAAATCAACTTATTGGAATTTATTTTTTGAGAAAACTTTATGGATTTCAGTCATTTCTGAAATGCCTGCATAGTAATTTATTTTTTAAAGTTATAAGCTTAAAGTTATAAAGTTTTAAGAGTTGAATTATGATTTTACAAGGAAATTAAATCATTATTCAAACTTATAATTATAACTTTTGATCTACAAGCTCATGTATATTATTATTAATAATGATTATAAATATTCTGGAAATTATTTATTTTATGATAACTTTTTTCGGAAATTATTCAAAAAAAGTAAGTTAAATTATTTTTGAAGTTATAAAAATTATTAATTGCATTAAATAATTATATTTTTTATACATCTTTTGAAAACAATCTTCGAATATGTACACAAAATAATTGGGTTTATGATTATTTTTAAAAACTTTTTTCGGATTTCAGGTTTTGTTTTTTCTCGACAGAAATGCCTGAAAAATTAAATTAATTTTAGTTTTAAGGGTAAATAATATGAAAATACATCATCATTTACTCGAAATTTCCTAGCAAAATCCTCAAAATTTATATTAAATTTTTTTCCGCCATTTTATTTTTAAAAATATCTCAAAAATGTCTATAAATTAATTTATTATAGGGCTTTTTTCAACTTCTGATGGCTACATGTTAAAAGTTTACATGCATGTTTTATTATGGGTTGTGTTAATGTGCATTATTTTATTTCTCTATCACTTTTTGATTTTCTATAGTGTAGGTATTGTCTCAGTGACTATTTTACAAACAACCTCAAGGTGAGTTGGTGTATTTATATGCTATAAATTTTCTTTTTATATTATTGGTGATGTCTCAGTGTGGCTTGGTGTATTTAACTAAAAATTAATTATCAAGAACTGGCTACCAACAACTTGGTAAAAACACCTGAATACTAACAATTAATCAGTCAACTAACCACTAACCATTTAAAGAATTAAATTAATAACAAAAGACCAAAACCTGGCTACCAATAGTTACCTATCAACAAATAGTTTCGAAAACCGACGTACTTACTTTAGTAACCTTCAACCGTTGTGAAGCTTTGAAGATTATGATTCAAAGGTGCTAATCCCTTAAACAAGTTATAGTAAAATTTAAAGTATAAAATATTTTTGACCCTTAGAATGTTTTTTAACACTTGAAAGTTAAAGTAGCACCATAAAATAGAGCACATACAGGTCAAATTGCACACAAATGTGTGCATAAATTTTCAATAACTTCTATTTTTGAAGTTTTTTCACTCAAAATACTATGGTCTCGGTTTCAATATAGCAGAAATTTAGAAAATCTTATGACTTATGCTTTTCTTCTGACAAAACAATATGAGGCATATCATGAGTCATAACAAAAGTTTTATGAAGCATCAATATAAAGACTGACTCATTTCGCGTCAAATGAACTATCAAATGGAGGGGGCCCAGAATGTATATATTCATTGGTATCAGCTAAATTAATTTCTGGCATACGTGTGATAAGATATATAATTTGTGTAATTCCATCAAGTTCTTACATAGATTTGATTTCATTTGAATTGTGAAAAGAGATGTCCGTTTTTCTAAAGCATTTTGAGTTTGTCAAAGATAAAATGGAGTTCCATCGTAATGAATAAAATCAATGCAAAAAGATTTACTAAAAAACAAATTTGGAAAAAATATTAAATAAAAATAATAAACTAAAACGAATTTTTTAATGTTCAATTTCTATCTGTTACTATTCAATTAGGAAATATTCCAATTAAAAATTTAAAAATTAAAAAATTAAAAAAACAAAACCAAATAATTATTTTAATTATAATTATTTTTTTTGTCTAAATAAAAAAATATATTATAAATTAATAATTATTAGCTGTGATAATATTACATTTACTTACCAAACCATTTCGAAAGTACAAAAATAAATTTAACGAGATAAATTTTAAAATAAATCGTCAGTTAAAACAAAATTGATGAATTTTCTAAACTTGCAAAATTACTTAAATATTAACTATAAAATTTAAACAAAACCTTTCAGTATTATTTAAAATTTATTTTAAAAATTTACAACTTCTAAGAAATTAATTTTTCAATTTAAATGAAACATAAAAATTCGAGCATATTCATTTTTTTCACATAAATAACAAAAATAATAATAATTGTCATAAAATATTATTTATATATTTTTAGTCTAGTCATCTAGAAATAAAAGATAATAAGATTTATTATACTTTTTTTTATTATATCCAATGCTCAGTCTGCTTGACTAAGCAATTAAAATTATTTATTATCCCACATAAATATATTTTAGCTGGTCAAGTTTTAATTTTAATTAAATTTTATTACAAAAAATCATTTCTCAAATGAATAAATTTATTCGTGAAACGAAGAAAATATGATTTTTATAACAGAAATATTCAATTTTTGTTTGTTTGAATGAATGCCGAAAATTAGTTTACCATTTATAAGACAGCTCATAGAGTTGGTCATGCGTGAAAGTTTCGGTATTGACAGCGAGAAACTGATGAGAGAAAACGGATAAAAACAAATCAAATTGTTTGAAATTTGATTTGTTAATTTGATTCTTATTGGGTGATATTGCGAATTCATTGATGCGAATTAAATGTTTATTTTCTGGAATAATAATTATAATAATTTCATGCGGATTTATATTATTATCTAAGGCAAGATAATGTTCGATTGGCAGACGTATACGCGTGATATAATTGTCCTATTTTTTGTTGTTTTTTGTTTTACTGTTTACAATGTAATTTACAAATGAAATTATTACTAAAATAATTTTGAAATGTTTGTTTTAACTAACTAAAAAGACTACTCACGTTTCATTAAATTCAACAGGTTTTTTTAAAGTGAAATTTTGTTGCAAAACTATTTTTAATGACACCTTAGTTTTTTTGTGGGTATATCAAGGATATTAATAGATAATTAAAATTAAATTTTAATATTACTTTGTGGAGATATAACTGACATCGCAACAGGACTGAATATTAGTTCCAGGGTTATCACATAAATAAATCTTAAAAACTTAAAAGACTTAAAATTAAACCGAAACCTAGAAATGTGACTTTGTCTTTATTTGTTGAATTATGGTCTTACGATGATCAAAACCATCAGTGGACTGTAAGTATTCTGTAAGTGTTAGCTTTAGTTATTTTCAACAAAATCATGTCTTAATAACAGTTATAAGTATAGAATGTAATATTTGTGAAAATATCAATAAAAAATGTCAATTTTTCTGATAAAAAATATATTTAAAAAAATTACAATAAAAATTACAATCTGAGGACTATTTGTGAAAATATTCCAGAACAGAAAGGTTTTTCTGCTATAATTTGTAGGAAGCATTAATCCAAAGAATTGTTGCTTTTCATCATTTTGAAAGTATACTTAACGAATGACTCATACTTTGTGTAAAGGCCAAAGTTAAAAATTTTTAAATTAATTAAATTAATTAATTATGCAATATCAGTTAATTTATTATTATTAAATATAAATAATAATAATAAGAAGAAAAAGAAATATAATAATAATAATTAATTTATAAAATTTTGATTTAATGATGTTTGAATGTAACACTTATTACAACCAAAATTATATAAATTAATGATCTACTGATAATTGTCAGTAGCAACAATAATCATAATTAAAAATAATAATAATAATAATAAAATTAATAATAAAGTTTTTTAAAAATCTAAAACCATAAATTAATAAAATTATCTTTATAGAAAAAATATGCTTGAATTTTTAGACCACTAAAAAATAACAATAACTAATAATTGTAAATCTATACTCCAAACAGAAACAGGCCGTAATTTTTGACGGGTTACAGCTAGTAATAATATAAATATGTATTATAATAAAATTAGAAGGTAAATGAGAGCCTGCGGAATTAATATCAACTCATCTCCTTCCATGACAAATATTTAAAGTAAAGTTCAAAACCAAAATTTGACTAAAAACTGTTGATTATTTTTAGTTCAAACCTTTGATTTTCTTTTTTATAAAATAAGAATATCTTTGACTAAATTTATGTGTGAAATTTTATTATGCTAAACATACAAATTTTGTTTGAATTTTTTATCTTTTTAAAAATTTTAAATATTTTTTGACAAAAAATAATATAGTCCACATTTTGGTTCATATCTCAATTGACGCAGAATTAAATTTAGAGTATTTTCATGTTTCATATGCAAGTATTCAAATATAAACTTTGTATATGAAATTAGTGTGCCAGATTTGTGTATGAAAATTATGTCGCTTGTAGCTTTAAATTGATCTAGTAGTAGTATCTCAACTTATTTTCTCAACTTATTCCTTTATATCAAAAGATGCAGAATTTAATTACAATATTTTTCTCTTATTGCAAAAAACTTTGATCAGACAAATTTTACTTGTCGATTGCCATGTTTTGGAGAAATCATTTTGTTTTTAACAGTTAAATTTGATTTTCCCATTCCATATTCTCTTGATTCCACAGTAGTGGGATAGCGGCCCTCTAGCTCACATACCCCCCACCCCCCAGCAAATTTTTTTCCTAAATTTAAAAGTACAAATTTTTAGTAGAACAAAGACAATGACTCATCAAAATTTTCTCAAAGTCATTTAAACAAAGGCCATGACTCATTCGAGGTCATTGGATGACTCATCATAATTTCTCAAAGTCATTTAAACAAAGGCCATGAGTCATTCAAGGTCATTGGACGACTCGTCGTATTTTCAAGGTCATTTAAACAAAGACCACGAGTCATTCAAGGCCATAGGATGACTCATCATAATTTCTCAAGGTCATTCAAATTTTTTCAAGGTCATAGTATTTTTAAACATTTTAAAATTTTAATTTACTACTTATTTTTTATAAGTAGTATTTATTTTGTAAATTTATTTTATTATTATTTTACTTATTTTTATAAGTAATGTTTTAATAATATTATAAAACTTTAATTATTATTATTATTAATATTATTATTATTATTATTAATGTTATTATTACTTTTTATTATTATTATTATTAATATGTTTATTACTTATAAAAACTTTTATTAATATTATTCTTATTATTAATATTATTATTATTACTTTTAAAAACTTTTATTAATATTATTATTATTATTACTTATAAAAACTTTTATTATTATTATTATTATTATTATTAATATGCTTATTACTTATAAAATTTTTATTATTATTATTATTATTACTTTTAAAAATTTTATTAATATTATTATTATTACTTATAAAAACTTTTATTAATATTATTATTATTACTTTTAAAAACTGCTATTAATATTATTATTATTATTATTATTATTAATATGCTTATTACTTATAAAATTTTTATTATTATTATTATTATTACTTTTAAAAATTTTATTAATATTATTATTATTACTTATAAAAACTTTTATTAATATTATTATTATTACTTTTAAAAACTGCTATTAATATTATTATTATTATTATTATTATTATTAATATGATTATTAATATTATTAATTAGCATGATTAATTATTAATATTGTTTAATTATTTTTAATTTTTATTATTATTATAATTGTTATTATTAATATTATTATTTTTATTATTAATATGATTAATAATATGATTAATTAGTATGATTACTTATGATTATTATTTTTATTATTATTATAATTATTATAATTATTATCATTATTAATATTAATATTATTAATATTATTATTATTATTATTAATATGATTATTAATATTATTAATTAGCATGAATACTTATTAATATTGCTTAATTATTTTTATTTTTATTATTATTATAATTGTTATTATTAATATTATTATTTTTGTTATTAATATGATTAATAATATGATTAATTACTATGATTACTTATTTTTATTGTTATTATTTTTTCTTCTTCTTCTTCTTCTTCTTCTTCTTATTGTCAAGGTAATTGGATGACTCATCATATTTTTTCAAGGTCATTTAAAAGTAGGTCAAGGTCATAGTATTTTTAAACATTTTTATTTTAATATACTACTTATTTTTTTAAGTAAGGTTTTAATGGTTTTTAATTTTTATTCTATTATTATTATTATTATTTTTATTATTATTATTATTATTATTATTATTATTATTATTATTATTATTATTATTATTATCACTAAAATTATGATTACAAGTTTTTATTTTTATAATTTTCATTATCATTTTATATAAATTTTCAATAAAGTATAGAAATTATATATTGAATAGAAAAAGTTTGTTCAATTGTGGTTCATAGTAGACAGGGATAGAACAATTGTAAATTTTTGTAAAAAGTTAAAGAAAAATTCTATATTTTTAAGAAAATATGTGCAAAAAAATATATAAACTAATTATTGCTCAAATGTGTGTGTTAAACCATCGATATGTTACAGTTTTTATGGAAAAACTTTAATGAAAATATGTGTTATTTTTCAAGAATTTATGGAATATTTATTTTATGGCTAATAATGTGTATGTGTTAAATCATAAAAATAGTTCAATATTTATGTAAAGTTTGAGATTGTTAAGAAAATGTATATAATTTATGCTACACACGTGTTTTTGATTGAAATATGTGTGTTTGTTTTACCGATATAAGAAAAAATATGGACAATTTTTAAGAAAATACACGGAATTTATGATTATCATGGGATTAGAATTTGATTAAAGTTGTGAGAAAGTTGTTAAATTTGAAATAAAACTGATTAATTTGTAAATAATGTTATTACTTTGAAGAAATTTTAAAATAAGACCTTCAGCAAATTGGTAAGAAAATAGTAGTTATTGAGTAATACTTATTAAAATTACTAAAATTTTATAATTTTTGACAAGTCTTGATAAATCTTTAATAAAATTTGTTAGTACTTTGAAATAAGAATTTAAAAAAAAAGTTTCAACACAGTATCAAATTGTAAAGAAACTAGTACTTATCAGTTAATTAAATTAACTAAGTTGTAAAATAATTAAAAAAATTTGTTAGATTTTTTAAAATTTTAAGATTGTTAGGTAATTGTTCTAGGTACTTGTTGAATGAAAATTAATGTATGTTATCAGCAGCTCATAGTTTTTAATCGTACAATTTCTCTTCATTCCTGGAAATAATCGTAAATATTTAAATTATTCAGAAAATTGTCAATAACAACATAAGTAATGGGTAACATAAATTTTTTAAATACTAATCAATTTTAGTTTTTAATTAAATTACAAATATAATAATAAAATCAAATAAATACTTGAATACATACTTGAATTTCTTAGAACTGAACACGTATCGTATATTTTATTCAGATTCCAATAATATCATTAAAATTAACCAAAATCTTATTGTTATATTTTGATAACCCTTAAGTCAATGAAAATGTATCGATTTCACTAAGTATCCATCTTTTGACATTGATATCCAACCGAATAAATCACCATAAAAATATCATAAATTCCCCCTCTTGACCTATCGTTTCCCCCTAAAATAATATAAAATTTACTCTCAACCAATCATTTCTCTTTAAATGACAATAATCCCAGCTATATTCATTATTTTCATAAAAATCACCGACTTATATCGATATTCAACCAAATAAATTTCTTGAAATCCCCTTTAAATAAAATTCATCTCTTGACCAATCATTTCCCATCAAATAACAATTGTTCCAGCCATATTCATTATTTTTCATAAAACTCCCAATTTAGATAATATTTACCCTTTAAATAACAATATTTAACCAACTCAACCATTTAAAAATATCAACAAATCTGTTCTTAATCAAATATATTCACTAAAATAAATTCCACTCTTGACCAATCTTTTCCCATCAAATAACACTTTCTCCTACTTTACCATATTCATTATTTTTATAAAAATAACCTATTAAATAACGATACTTAACCAACTCAACTCTTTAAAAATATCAACAAATCTGTTCTTAATCGATTATTTCCCCTTAAAAGATCATAAATTCTCTTCTTAGCCAATTGTTTCCCCCTAAAATAAAATTTACTCTCGACCAATCATTTCTCTTTAAACGACAATATTCCAAACTATATTCAATATTTTTCATAAAAATCACCGACATCGATATTCAAACGAATAAATTTCTTGAAATCCCCTTTAAATAAAATTTCTCTCTTGACCAATCAAATTACCTTAAGATTATCATAAATTCTCCTCTTAACACATCATTTCTCTTTAAATGACAATAATCCCGGCTATATTCATTATTTTCATAAAAATCACCGATTTATATCGATTTTCAACCGAATAAATTTCTTGAAATCGCTTTACAATAGAATTCATCTCATGACCAATCATTTCCCCTTAAAAGATCATAAATTCTCTTCTTAACAAATCATTTCTCTTTAAATGACAATATTTCCACTCTCTCAAAAGATTTACACACATAATGATATCTATCTGAACAAATCCCCTAAAAATATTATAAATTCCTCATCTATATTCTCCATTTAGAAAATATTTACCCTTTGAACACAGATATTCAACCAACTCAACCCCTTAAAAATGACAACAAACTTGTTCTTAATCGATTATTTCCTTAAAATATCATAAAATTTACTCTTAACCAATCATTTCCATTGAAATAACATCCCCCCCCCCACTGCACCAATAATATACTTTTTTTTTAAAAATCTACAAGGTAAAATTTCTTTAGAAATCTATGTTTAACCGACTCTACTCCTTAAAAATCCATCATTAGAATCATATTTACTATATGTATTCAACCAATCAAATTCCCTTAAAATTATCATAAAAATAAATTTTCTTTAAATTATTACAAAATTGTTATCGATACCCATCATTTTCCATCGAAAATCACCACAATTTTGTTCTGGCAACAATTTCAAGCAATTAAAAAATTCATCAAAAATGACTTAAATTGAATAAAATCTATGTTTTCCACATAAATTAAATTATTGTAAAATCACAAAATATATATCATATTGCTCATTAAAATTAATTAGTAAATCAAGTATAAATTCAATAAAAATTACCAGTCAACCATTAGAGATAATTCAATGATTTGCATAAGTATACTGATAACCACACTGAGAATCCCTTTAAAAATCTCTAAATTATACTACTTTTGTGATTGATATCCATGAAATCAATATTAGAATTGAAAATGAAAGTAATTATTGACCCCTTTTTTTACACTATAAAATCAATTAAAATTTTAGGTTTCACTAAAATATTTTTAAAAATTAACTGATTTAATCAACTATTTAAATAGATCATAAAATTATAATTAAAATATCATTTACTATTTAAAATCTATCAGTTAAATTGGATTCTAATTGGTAAATAATTATCTTAAATAGATGTTTCATAAACATTTTGATCCTAAATTTAACTTTTATTAAAAATAATCCTAAAATCAAGTCAAATCTAATAAATTAAGAAGAAATTAATTGTTTCTAAAATTATAGATTTACCCTAATTTCTTCAATAATTTCATTAAAAACATAATCAAACCCTAAATCTATTAAAATTCAAAAGAAAACCATAAAATTCACAAAGATGATTAAAATTTACTAAAATAAATACCTCGTAAAACTAAATATTACTTAAATTATCATAAAATTTCCCTAAAAGCTCTAATTGATTTACATAGCCTAAAATTATTTTATTTTTGTCGAGTACAACCTAATCTATTGAAAGATGTAATTTATTTAGTTAAATTTTCATTGAAAATATAACAAGTCAACAAATGGAATTTTCAATTAGTAGAGATTATATTCTATAAAGAAAATTTTCAGTGAAGAAGTAATATTGGTGAGATAGTACATTAAGTTACTAAAATCGTTGAAATTACTGAAAACAGTGGAATAGCTAAAGATATCTACTAAATAGATGAAATATCATTTGATATATTAATAACTTACAAGGGTAATATACTTTGAATGGAGAAAATATACATCGAAGAGGAAAATATTCATTGAAGAGAAAATATTCGTTGAAGAGGGAAGCAATCATTAAAGTGAGAAAATATGAATTGAAGCTAACAAATATTCAGTGAATCGAGAATTGCTTATAATAAATTAGATGGTAAAATTTTTCAATGATGAGATTAAATATCAATTAAATATTGAGAAATACTTGAAATAAAAGGAGTCTGAATTATTTACTGATCAACAAATATACTTAAAAGATGAAAATATTCACTGAAAATGAATTGTACTTTA